>CAUYQV010040670.1:0-12474 GCA_963574575.1 Galagoides demidoff
CTCCAACTCCTGGGCTCAAGTAAGTCTCCTGCCTCCGCCTCCCAAGTAGCTGGGACCACAGGCGCCTGCCACAACGCCCGGCCATTTTTTGGTTGTAGCCATCATTGTTGTTTGGCGGGCCCGGGCTGGGGATTCGAACCCACCACCCTAGGTGTACGTGGCTGGCGCCTTAGCCTATTGAGCCACAGGCGCCGAGCCAATGTTTAATGTTTATAGAGTAAAAAAGTTATAGTAAGCTTATTATTGAAGAAAGCAATTTAAAATATTAATTTAGTATAGCCTAAGTATACAGTGCTTACCAAGTCTGCAGTGGGGCAAAGTAATGCGTTTACTCACCACTTCCTCCCTCATTCTGGGCAACCTCCAGTCCACCAAGCTCCATTCAGGATAAGTGCTCTATAAAGGTGCACCTTTTAAAAAATCTTTTGTACAGTATTTTTATGTTCCTTTTCTATGTTTAGATATGTGTAGTCACATAAATACTTACCACTGTGTTGGAACTGTCTACAGAGTTCAGTACAGGAATGTGCCATATGGGTCTGTAGCCGGGGAGCATAGGTTATACCATCCAGTCTGGGCGTGTAGAGGCCACACTGCCTGGGTCTGCATAGGTACATTCTATGCACAGCGATGACATCGCCTGATGATGAATTTTGCAGAACATTTCCCTGTCTTTAAGTGACGCAAGACTGTGCTAGTTTCATCATTACTTTCCTACTCAAAAACATTCCTAGCTTCCCCTGCCTCCACTGGAAAGAAATTGCACTTACCCCTTTGAATGACTTTTCCAAGTGTTCCATCAGTTGCTATGTCCTGTCTCTCCCAACACTCTTATGCCTCTACTACTGATGCTTTTCATTTTAACATTCGGACAAACACCTGCTTTGTATTGCTACTTAATTTTTCTTGGTTATAGATATATTCTGAACAGAATTGAAAGATTCATGGTGATAGGGTCCATTTTTTTCCTTGTCAATTACAGATAGATTACACTTGAACAGAATCTAGCAAAGCATCTGATACAAATTCAACAAATTACTGAATGGAATGTGTTAGTACAGGAGCTCAGCACGTGAATTTAGTAATTCACCTTTCCTCCAGCAGATGTCGCTACATTTACACGTCAGACAATTTCAATTTAAGGCTTTAATAAAGTGCTACATTTAAAGGCTTACTTATTAAACTGATACTTGTAGTAAATTTTTCAAACTTTAAAGATCTACCTCATATTGTTATAGATTTCTGTAATTTCTTTTTCCTTGATTTTTAGGAGTCGTTCTTTGGTGCATTTCCTTCTGATATTTTTTTCCACACCCAGTCTGTTGCTTGCTAATGTCACAGACGATGCTGCAGCTGCTAACCAGGCTGGAATGTGCCAAGTGCAGGTATTAAATGCTTCACATGTATGACCTCATCTGCGATTTTTTTTTTTTTTTTTTTTTTTGTAGAGACAGAGTCTCACTTTATTGCCCTCGGAAGAGTGCTGTGGTGTCACACAGCTCACAGCAACCTCCAACTCCTGGGCTTAGGCAATTCTCTTGCCTCACCCTCCCAAGTAGCTGGGACTACAGGTGCCCACCACAACACCTGGCTATTTTTTTGTTGCAGTTTGGCCGGTGCTGAGGTTTGAACCTCGGTGTACGGGGCCGGCGCCCTGCCCACCTCCACAGGTGCCGCCCTCTCAGCTGCGATTTCTAACACTTGTATGAGGTAGGAACTATTACTCCTGTGGTACCTTGAGGCCACTGAGATTCATTTAGCAACTTAGTCCAAATGTCACAGCTGAAAGGTGATAGAACCAGAATGCAAATGACAGAACCAGGCATTTTAACAGTTTTAGCATGATATCATTAAGCTTTTTTTCTGTTTTATTGCAGTTTTTGTAAGCATCATTTTACTAAATTTTTAACCTGGGTACTAACATATTATTTACCAGAAATAATATGTTTGATGCTTAGCAATGAGGTGAATTTTTTTTTTTTTTTGAGATGGAGCCTCAAGCTATCCCCCTGGGTAGAGTGCCATGGCATCACAGCTCACAGCAACCTCCAACTCCTGGGCTCAAGCGAGTCTCCTACCTCTGCCTCCCAAGTAGCTGGGACCACAGGCGCCAGCCACAACGCCGGGCCATTTTTTGGTTGCAGCCATCATTGTTTTTTGGCGGGCCCGGGCTGGGGATTCGAACCCGCCACCTTAGGTGTACATGGCTGGCGCCCTAGCCGATTGAGCCACAGGCGCCGAGCCGTGAATTTTTTTTTTAACATGTTCACTTTCTGGCTCAGTGCCTGCAGTTCAAGTGGCTAAGGCACCAGCCACTTACAACTGAGGTGGCAGGTTCAAATCCAGCCTGGGCCTGCCAAACAACAATGATGGCTACAACCAAAAAATAGCTGGGCATTGTGGTGGGCGCCTGTAGTCCCAGCTACTTGGGAGGCTGAGGCAAGAGAATGTCTTAAGCCCAAGAGTTTGAGGTTACTGTGGGCTGTGATGCCATGGCACTCTACCAGGGGGACAGCTTGAGGCTCTAGCTCAAAAAAAAAAAAAAGTTCACTTTCTTCAATGAAAATTTCCGAGAATGGGCTTATGACCTTTGAGTTATCTGATAAGCATCTCCTATATTTATTAAATTGGTGCATGTTTTTGCAAAATAAAGGATGATTGAACTTAATAATTTAAAACCCAAGTTCCTCACATCCCAAATGTACTCAAAATCCTTGATGAAATCTTTCATCAAAGAGATATCTTTAAAAGGAGCTCCTGCAGAGCCCTTAGCACAGCTCAGCTCAGAAAACTGTCCTCTAAGTATCAGCTATTACAATTATTATTATCATCACCTGTGTGGAAGCAAACCAAAAGATCAGCAAGAAATGTACCAATAGTCACATCTGTACGAAAGCGATTGTAGGGCTACAGCAGGCATCTATTATTGTATCTACACAGATTTTTCTCCTCTCAGATATTGGGAACAATATTGCCCCATCTTTTGGGAACTTCTTCCACATATCGATTCCATGTGATTTGGGGGCGTGTCAATCATGGCACTCTTCTGCCATGGCCCCTCAGGTTGCCAAGTGCCCAAGTTAGGAAGTTAGGCTCAGTGCTTCCCTTGGATTTAATGATCTGATAATGGGAGAGAAGAGTCCTTCCTCTCTACTGAGGAAAATTAAGTAAAATGAAATTAAATAACTTTTCTAACCTCAGATATTTGCCAATCCATTTTTTTAAAATGTAGTTAAATCTTTATCTGATAACATTTAAAAAATTCCAAATGAAGCTTGGTGCCTGTGGGCTCAAGCGGCTAAGGTGCCAGGCACATACACCTGAGCTGGTGGGTTCGAATCCAGCCCAGGCCCGCCAAACAACAATGATGGCCGCAACCAAAAAAAAAAAAATAGCCGGGCATTGTGGTAGGTGCCTGTAGTCCCAGCTACTTGGGAGGTGGAGGCAGGAGACTCACTTGAGCCCAGGAGTTGGAGGTTGCTGTGAGCTGTGATGGAGTTGGAGGTTTGCCGTGAGCTGTGATGGAGTTGGAGGTTGCCGTGAGCTGTGATGGAGTTGGAGGTTGCCGTGAGCTGTGATGGAGTTGGAGGTTGCTGTGAGCTGTGATGTTACGGCATTCTACCCAGGGTGACAGCTTGAGGCTCTGTCTCAAAAAAAAAAAAATCCAGATGAATCAAACAATAGCAAAACTATAAAAGTATTAAAAGAAGGGTTGGTGCCCATAGCTCAGTGGTTAGGGCCAGGGCCACATGCCCTGGGGCTGGTGCGTTCGAACCCAGTCCAGGCCTGCTAAACAACAACAAAAAACAGCTGGGTGTTGTGGTGGGTGGCTGTAGTTCCAGCTATTTGGGATGCTGAGGCAAGAGAATCCCTTCAGCCCTAAGAGTTTGAGGTTGCTTTGAGTTGTGACGATCACAGCACTCTAACATACTAAGAGTCTGTCTCAAAAAAAAAAAAAAAGGTATTAAAAGAAAAAAAAAAGGGCTCAGCACCTGTGGCTCAAGTGGCTAAGGTGACATCCACATACACCTAAGGTGGCAGGTTTGAATCCAGCCCGGGGCCTGCCAAAAAACAATGACGGTTGCAACCAAAAAAAACTAGCGGGGCATTGTGGTGGGCACCTGTGGTCCCAGGTACTTGGGAGGCTGAGGCAGGAGACTCACTTGAGTCTAGGAGTTGGAGGTTGCTGTGAGCTGTGATGCCACAGCCCTCTACCCAGGGGGATAGCTTGAGGCTCTGTCTCAAAAAAAAAAGAAAAAGAAAAGATTATACTGTAACCAAAGGAAGTCTTTCTTAAATATTATATGAAATGATAAAGCTATAAGGAAAGATGATGGATAAATTCAATCTTAACAAATTTTTGAAATTTTATATAATAAGTACCATTACAAATAAAGGTAACAGACATAGTAGACTAGGAGGAAATATTTTTAATTTGCATACTAGTGAACAACAATCAATGGATCAAGATCAGTGAGGTACAGTGGCTCAGGCCTGTAATCCTAGCACTGTGGGAGGCTGAGGTGGGTGGACCACTCAAGCTCAGGAGTTGGAAACCAGCCTGAGCAAGAGTGAGACCCTGTCTCTACTAAAAATAGAAAAACTGGCTCTGTGCCTGTGGCTCAAGCGGCTAAGTCACCAGCCACATACACCTGAACTGGCAGGTTCGAATCCATCCTTGGCCCGCCAAACAACAAGGACATCTGCAATCACAAAATAGCCGGGTGTTGTGGCAGGCACCTGTGGTCCCAGCTACTTGGGAGGTTGAGGCAGGAGAATTGCTTGAGCCCAGGAGTTGGAGGTTGCTGTGAGCTGTGATGTTACAGCACTCTACCCAGGGTGATAGCTTGAGGCTCTGTCTCAAATAAAAATAAATAGATAAAAATAAAAAATAAAAATAGAAAAACTAGCTGAGCATTGTGGTGGGCACCTATAATCCCAGCTATGTGGGAGGGTGACACAAGAGAATCACTTGAGCCCAGGAGTTTGAGGTTGCTGTGAGCTAGGCTGATGATGCTATGGCACTCTAAACAGAGTGAGACTCTGTCTCAAAAAAAAAAGAAAGAAAGAAAAAGTGGACCTATATCAAAATTTTTGAATAACTCATAATTTGTGTTGTACCTGTATTTGAATTTATCAACCAGTTTAGGTGAGTTTAGGCAGAATACCACATGAACATAAAAAGCTCAATTGTATTTCTATACATTAGCCGTGAAAAGTCTGAAATGAAATTAAGAAAACAAATCAATAAGCATCAAAAAAAAAATCTAGAAATGAATCTAACAAAACGTATCAGACTTGTACACGACAAACTACCAAACACTGCTTACAGAAATTTAAAAAGATGTAAACAAATGAAATCTCAGATTCATGGACCAAAGATGCAAAGTTGTTAATGACAAATTTTCCCAAAGTGATCTATAGACTCAACGCAATTCCTATCAAAATCCAAGGTAGTTTTTATTTATTTACTTATTATTTTTGTAGAAATTGACAAACTTACATGAAAATTTGTATGAAAATATAAGAGACCCAGGACCCAGAATAGCCAAAATATCTGGAAAAAGAACATAGTTGAAGGATTTATACTTTCTGTTTTTAAAAGTTAGTACAGGCTCAGCGCCTGTGGCTCAAGTGGCTAAGGCGCCAGCCACATACACCTAGGGTGGCGGGTTCAAATCCAGCCTGGGCCCGTCAAACAACAATGATGGCTGCAACACCCCCCCCCCCAAAATAGCCCGGCGTTGTGGCCGGTACCTATGGTCCCGGGTACGTGGGAGGCTGAGGCAGGAGACTTGCTTGAGCCCAGGAGTTGGCGGTTGCTGTGAGCTGTGATGCCACAGCACTCTATCCAGGGGGACAGCTTGAGACTCTGTCTCATAAAAAAAAAAAAGTTAGTGCAAAGCTACTGTAACCAAGACAGTGTGGTATAGGTGAAAGTATAGTTTATATGGATCAATAGAATATGATTAAGAGTCTAAAAATATACTCTTACATTTTTGGCCAGTTGACTTTTCACAAGGAGGTTAGAGGAGCCCAATAGGGAAAAACACAGTCGTTTTTTTGTTTGTTTGTTTGTTTGTTTGTTTGTTTGTTTGTTTTTTGAGACAGAGCCTCAAGCTGTCCCTCTGGGTAGAGTGCTACGGCATCATAGCTCACAGCAACCTCCAGCTCCTGGACTTAGGCGATTCTCTTGCCTCAGCCTTTTGAGTACTACAGGCTTGACTACAGGTGCCCGCCACAACAGCTATTTTTTTTGTGCAGTTTGGCGGGGGCCAGGTTTGAACCCACCATCCGTGGTATATGGGGCTGGTGCCTTAATCACTGAGCCACAGGCCCCGCCCCAATTTTATTTTGAAACAGAGTCTCACACTGTTCCCCTGGGTAGAGTGCTGTGACATCATCGCTCACAGCAACCTTGGACTATTGGGCTTAAGCAATCCTCTTGCCTCAGCCTTCCAAGTACCTGGGACTACAGTCATTCACCACCATGCTGGGCTAGGCAATATTTTTTTCAACATGACACCAAAACATAAAGATAAGAGAAAAAAATAGATATCTTGGACTTCATCACACTTTAAAACTTTCAGGCATCAAAAGACACTGTTGGCTTGGCGCCTGTGGCTTAAGCAGCTAAGGCACCAGCCACATACATCCAAGGTGGCGGGTTCAAATCCAGCCCGGCCTGCCAAACAACAATGACAGCTACAACCAAAAAATAGCCAGGCATTGTGGCAGGCACCTGTGGTCCCAGCTACTTGGGAGGCTGAGGCAGGAGACTCTCTTGAGCCCAGGAGTTAGAGGCTGCTGTGAGCTGTGATGTCACAGCACTCTACCCAGGGGGACAGCTTGAGGCTCTGTCTCAAAAAAAGAAAGAAGTATAATTGTGCTGGGTGTGTTACTTGTTTCAATGTAAACATTTCACATTGTATATCGAAGCAGTACCCTGAACCCCAGAATTGCATCAGTGTGGAAAGTTACAATTTAATAAAAATAATTAATTATTAAAAGAAAAAAAAACAACGAGGCAGTGTTTCAGAGGAGGCAAACCTCCTTTCAGGAACTGTCTCGTAGCAGACGGTTGGACCTCACTCTCTTGCTCCTCCTCTCCTGCAGGTGGAAGTTTCCTCCTTTCTGGGCTAGTAGGACAGCAGCTGTGGCCTGAAAGGGAAATCAAAGAGGATTTGCAAAAATTACATGTGCGCCTCAAAATGCAAGGAGCTAAATCCTTTTAGAACACTTCAAGCGTCTCAGGGGAAACTTGTTGCCTACTCTGTTACCATAGTAACACTAAAAACTTGTCAAAGGGAATGAAGACAAGTTCTCCGAAGCTGCAAGATTGTAAAAATGCACTGTCCTGTTACAGAAGGAACCCCTGGGAACATGGAATAGTCTTGTAAGGAACCCAAGGGGGCAGGTGCTCAGGTAGCCCTAGAAGAAATGAATTGAATTCAATTGTCTTGGAGCTAAAATGCTACCCTTACTTTAACCCTAAATGGTTAGGGTTAGGGTAAGAGTAAGAGCAGTAATTTAAAGTAAGAGTAGTAATTTTAGCTCAAAGGCCCTCACATAGTGGCACAAAATTACCCCCAATCTTCCTTGAAGGCCAGGCACTGTTCTCAGCCTGGCAGCATTTTCTTCAACCTGCCTTATTCTGATTTGGTTTGCCTTCATCCCGTTCTTTCTTCTCCCCTGTCCCAAGCACAGAAATGAACACCTTTCCCCACCCCGCCATAGGAAGAATGATTACTGATCTAAATAAATGTTTTCGGGATATATTCCATAAGGGACCATCCCTTCCAGTGCTTCACGCTTCTGATCTGCCTAGCGCACCCACATTTATCCTTGCCCTGACCCATCACTGGCCTCCTAGAGCGAATTCCGCAGAGGTCTGCACACCTTCCCTGCGCCCAGAAGCTCCTGCCAACAGTGGTTGTGCTCTCCAGCTTTTCCTCTAAACACTTTGCATTTGAGGAAAACTCATCAGCCAGCAGGGTATTTAAACATATTTGTGATTCTGTCCCATTTAATATTTTCCTGCAGAGAAAAATATCTCCATTACAGAAGAAAAAAATGCTAATTCCACTTTTGCATCCCAAGTGGCCATCAGGGTTTATAAACCCAAGAGTTCACAAGTCATCAGCTGCTTTACTCAGCTGAATGTCAAACCCTCCCAAGCTGAGCATTCAGTTCCCGGAGGCCGGTAGTAACAGTTTCATACAGTTTCATTGTTTCTTCTCTCTATTCTGGCACACAGTGAAATCACTGGACATTTTTTTTTTTTTTTTTTTTGAGACAGAGCCTCAAGCTTTCCCCCTAGGTATAGTGCTCTGGCATAACAGCGCACAGCCACCTCCAACTCCTGGGCTCAAGCACTTATCCTGCCTCTGTCTCCCAAGTAGCTGGGACCGCAGGCACCCGCCACAACGCCCAGCTATTTTTTGGTTGCAGCCATCATTGTTGTTTTGGTGGGCCTGGGCTGGATTTGAACCTGCCATCTTAGGTGTATGTGGCTGGCACCTTAGCCACTTGAGCCACAGGGCTGAGCCATTGGACAGTCTTGATTGGAATTTCTTCTCTTTCTTTTGCTGTTGGAAGACCATGAAGACATCCTGTGGGGACTGGGGGAACTGCCAGGCCACAGGGGTCCCCCGTGATGCATACGCCACTCGGAGGAGACCAGGTGTCTTTGCACTAGGGGACTGTGGGTGTATACTAGTTTGAGCTGATAAAACGACCTCTCTGGGAGAAAGAAAAGGGCAGCAAATATGTCACAGACTGTGCCTCTTGCTTATAAACCGTGAATGACTGACTTTCCCCAGTGACTCATGGAACTGAGTGACCTGCATTTCTCAGACACTCCATAAATCATTCCAACTGTACTTTCTGAGAGTCATGGTTTCACATGAATATTTATGCAATGGGATACAAAGGCCGGGTTCTGGAAAATGAGTACTTGGCCAGGAATGTAGCCTGAGAAAAACTGGGATCAGAGTAGTGTGATGGGGATAAAGTTACCTCCACTAACATGTTGAGAATAAAGACACGGGGAAGTAAAATCCTGAAAACCCACAGTGATAGGCGGCGCCTGTGGCTCAAAGGAGTAGGGCGCTGGCTCCATAGGCTGGAGGTGGCTGGTTCAAACTCCGCCTTGGCCAAAAACTGCAAACAAACAAACAAACAAAAAATACACTGAATGCTGGATTTCTTGGGCTGCTTAGGGCTATTATATTATGAGTAGTTTAACAGGTTCACAGCTACAAGAAAGATGCAAGAAATAATATAATTAAGGCTGGGCGCAGTGGCTCATGCCTGTAATCCCAGCACTCTGGGAGGCTGAGGTGGTGGATTGCCTGAGCTCACAAGTTCGAGTCCAGCCTGACCTAGAGTGGTGTTGTGGTCCCAGCTACTCAGGAGACTGAGGCAAGAGAATTACTTGAGCACAAGAGTCTGAGGTTGCTGTGAGCTAAGATGCCACGGCACTCTCATAAGTGTGACCAAATGAGACTCTTGTCTCAAAAAAAAAAAATATATATATATATATAAGTTTATTCAAAATGTTAGATTTCATTTGCAGCTATAGATAATTTAAGTGCAGCTTTTTTTCCCACACAGCCTAAGGGGGAAAAAAAGAATAACCAAAAGTCAAAATAGACAAACCACTTTATTCTTTTTTTTTTTTAGACAGAGCCTTAAGCTGTCACCCTGGGTAGAGTGCTGTGGCATTACAGCTCACAGCAACCTCCAACTCAAGCGATTCTACTGCCTCCGCCTCCCAAGTAGCTCGGACCACAGGCGCCTGCCACAACACCGGCTATTTTTTGGTTGTAGTCGTCATTGTTGTTTGGCAGGCCCAGGCTGGATTCGAACCCACCAGCTCAGGTTTATGTGGCTGGTGCCTTAGCTGCTTGAGCCACAGGCACCCAGCCAAGCCACTTGATTCTTAAAGTGACACACCCACTATCCCCTCTTCCTCTTCTCTGTCTGAACAACTCTAAAACTATTAGCAGAGGTTAAAAAAACGTATGTGCCACAGGTCAGAGAAAAGTGTTCACAGCAGGATGTCAGAACCTGGCCACGTGGGCAGGTGTCCCCAGGAGCAAGTGGCTGCGTGGTGTGTGCTGTGTGGCTTGTGTGAGGGTCGGTGTCCCAGGCAGGAGGTAGCAGGGGCAGCAGGACCGAGGGTATATCCAGGGAGGTGGGCAAATGAATAAATATGGAGGGATAACGAGAGCAGGTTCTCATCGCTGGAGCAAGAAGGGATCTTATGGACTAGGAGAATCCAAGACAAAATTCAATTGGAATAACAAATATCAGTGTAAATTCATGAGTTTTTAATGCAGATAGAGAGAAAGAGAGTGGTGCTGGGGGCAGTGACACCCAGGATCCAGCAAACAATGGTCATACCTGGCAATCAGTTTTAATCTGCAAATACCACTCCCCAGTGAAAGGAACAAGGACTCCTTGGAAAACGGTAGATTCCAAGTCTGTGTCAATGTCTTTTTTTGCCAGAAAGTAAAGCAATGCTTAATCTTAGTGCTCAAAAGTTAAGGAGACATATCCATAGAAATTAGATTGAAGGGACTCTCCCATATCAGATATGGGGAAATTTTACCATCTGAGTAAATAATGACAGTAACAGGCTGTAATATATTAAATAAAATAGTAAGAATGCACTGAAATAAGGAAACAGATGAATGAATAAGTGTGAAGTTTGATGAGAAGCTGGTTTTTTCCTTGTCTCCACCCCCTTAATACTTAACGATTATAAGGAATAAAATGTTATAGTGGAGACCCTTAGCAGGCCCACCTTCACATGTGACCGAAGGTAACATTATTCATAACAGGACAGCTGGAAATTGTGTGTCACCTAATGGAGTGCGATGAGACAGCATCCTTTCTGTGATATTTCTTTTTCTTTTTAAAATTTTATTTCCTTATTTTGTATTTTTATTTCTTTGCTGTGTTGTTGTTGTTGAGACACAGTCCCACTCTATACCCCTGAGCAAAGTGCAATGGAGTCACAGCTCATTGCAACCTCAGACTCAGGCTGTGGGCATCCCGCTGCCTCAGCCTCAGGAAGCCGCTGGGATTACAGGTGCTCACCATGGCTCCTGGCTGTTTGTCCATTTTTTTCATGACTCGGGTCTCACTCTCACTCAGCAAGTCTTGAACTCCTGAGCTCAAGCAATTCTCCCTCCTTACCTTCCCACAGTGTTGGGATTACAGGTGTGAGCTACCGCTCCCAGCATACTTTGTTTGTTTGTTTATTTATTTGAGACAGAGTCTCATTATGTTACCCTTCGTAGAGTGCTGTGGCATCACAGCTCACAGCAACCTCCAGCTCTTGGGCTGAAGCGATTCTCTTGCCTCAGCCTCCCAAGTACCTGGGACTACAGGAGCCTGCCACAACATCTGGCTTTTTTTTTTCTTGCAGTTGTCATTGTTGTCTAGCTGGCCCTGGTGCTGGGCCCTGATAGGCCATTTCATAAGATGTTCATTTCAAAGGGCTCAGGGGATCAGGAATTGCAGGCTGAGCAGGCGCAGAAACAATGCAAAGTAGTCCCTTTTGCCAAGTCCCAGCTGCGATTAGAGCTCAGCATGTACCCGCGTGTGAGAGCGAGCACTGAGCACACTTGCTACTTTACAGTATATGTGTCCTTGCAGCCCTGGTCCTTCCACTCCTGCCCTTATTACCTACTCTCAATCTTCTAATGGTACACAGGAATGCCAAGTCAGCTGCAGAGTCATCTGCAAAATTAGTCTCCAGGTCTGGTGATACCAGCCTCTTGCCCAGATACGCTTCGGCTTCCAATTTTCATTCTTTCTGGGTCATATTTAACAACGAGAACATGAGCCAAGGAAGAACTGCCCAGTGGGTCTTTCTCAGATGTTCTTGATGCAGAGAGAAAAATGAGTTGGTCGGAGTAAGCTTCAGAATAAAGAAATATTAACAAAATCTCAGTCAACCATATTTCCTCAAAAGCCAGCAATATAATAGAATGTGCATTTAATTTAACAAACCTGGCTTGGCGCCTGTGGCTCAATCGGCTAAGGCGCCAGCCATGTACACCAAAGGTGGCAGGTTCCAATCCCCAGCCCGGGCCCGCCAAACAACAATGATGGCTGCAACCAAAAAAAATGGCCGGGCGTTGTGGCGGGCACCTGTGGTCCCAGCTACTTGGGAGGCGGAGGCAGGAGACTCGCTTGAGCCCAGGAGTTGGAGGTTGCTATGAGCTGTTATGCCATGGCCGAGGCCCAGGGGGATAGCTTGAGGCTCTGTCTCAAAAAAAAAAAAAAAAAATTTAACAAACCTGTTTTGATTTTAGTAATAATCTGAGAAGAATATTTTTTTTTCTTTGAGACAGAGTCTCACTATGTCATCCTGGGTAGAGTGTTATAGTGTCACAGCTCACAGCAACCTCCAACTCTTGGGCTTAAGCAATTCTTTTGCCTCAGCCTCCCAAGTAAGTG
>CAUYQV010040674.1:0-34019 GCA_963574575.1 Galagoides demidoff
CCTTGGACACTGGAAACAATCAACAAAACCCAAACCTATTCCCCAATTCTACGCAATTCACCCGGTTTCACCGGCCGCTATGGTCCCGCCATACCCACCCCTCAGCTGCCCCTGCCCCCCCCCGGCCCCCCCCCCCCCCCCCGTGCTCCTCCTCCTGGGATATTTCTATAATCTCTTTTCTCATGCTAGAACTGATTCAATTTCACATGCATTTTTGCTCATGATGTTTCCGGGATAAGGCCAACCATGTATGCCAGAGACAGAAAGAAACATGCTTTGTTTGCTGGAATTGTATAGGTTGTTCCTTACAAAAGTTAGATTCCTATAAAATTGGAAACTTTAGGGTGATTTGTTGTGGTGTATGGTTTTATGGACTCAGAGCCAGAAGAGTTCCTGGAAGTCATCCAATGGCGTTACAGTGGATGAAGCGAAGACCCCAAGGGATGAACTGAGATAGCCTGCACTTTCCTGGCCATTTCCTTGAGAAATAATAATACTTAGTGGCAGAAGAGTGGCTAAAATACATTGATCTGTGGCCCAGTCATGTAGCTCTCCCCCACTGGACCTCACTGCTTCTAGGGGCAAATTTTAGTTTGTCCTCTGTTCCTGACACACTGTGGTATCTGGAACAAGTTCATCTTTCTCTGCCTGTGGATCTGATACAGGACCTCTGTTTATTAAAGTATCACTGACGATAAATTTTCTTTCAATGTCACACTTCTCTACACTTATTTTAAAATGGCACTTTTCTACTTTGGTTCCTCTTGCAAATAGTTGACAGTTACAGGGAGAGCGTTGGTCATCACTCCCTAAAATTAATTACTCACTGAAGCGGTGTCCCCACTTACAGAACACATCCCGCCCGACACTGCAGGGTCAGCATTTCCTGGCCTCTCTCTTTATTTCACTGGGTCCACACACCTCCTGATGGGATATTTCTTGCATCTTCTCACTGCTGCCTGTCCCTGCGCGAGGCAGATGAACTGCATTGCTTCGCCGTCTCATCATTCATTCGTGAATAATAGACATAGCAAGCAAACATTATTATGTGCTGGCCGTGCTAGGCTTAAGGTAACCAGGTGATATGGATCATCATGTAGAGAGAAGTTCCCAACTCCATGGGATACGTACCATCATTAGTTCCATCAAATAGATGATGAAACTAAGGTTGAAAGTAGCTGAGTGGATTTCCCCAGGTCTCCCGGGCTGAGCACCAGAACTAGGATTTGAACAAGCCCATTTTACTCACTGTGGTATTCTGCCTGAGACGTAAGGTCAGGGAATCCCAGGACGGGTGAGAGATGCCTTGTCACCTGAGCTTACTCCATGATGCTTAAATCCCTTCTCCAACATTCCCACCACTCAGCCATTTACTCTGTCAGAAGGGCCATCCTTACATTAAGGCCTGCCCTGCCTCCTCTTGGTCCTTTATAAACATTGCCCCTGCCATCCGGGGTTACAGAGAAGAATCTAACTGATTCTTCCATAGCGTAGACTTCAAAAACTCCGAGACTTACCTTGTCCCGAACTGACTCCCAGTTAGTACATGCAGTCTGCGTGGGCTCCTTCATGAACCTGAACGCTGGTATTCATCACCCTTCGTGTAGCTGTGTGCCCTGTCGTGACAGCGTTGACACCACTCAGTTGGGTTTGGACCCTTCCAAAAGCCATCCGTGCTTCCTCCATCATAGCACACAGCTCATTGTAGTTCAAGAGCTGGCTCAGTGAGGTCAAAAATCATTGGTTTTGTAGGGAAAGGAATAAGGCGCCGCTCTTCTGCACAGGTGTTGTCTACAGGTTCTCTCTATCTCTCATCTGCCGTACCTGTTGCACCGCCCAGGCCTCTCCTGGCCCCCTACATCACCCTGCTCCTCTGTGTGGTCTGTGCTACCGGCTGCTTGCCTGGCTTTGCCCCCATGGCAGCTGGGTTACTTAGTATGCGGACGGCCTCCCATCCCAGTGTTTGCTTCTTGATAATGGCAGGGGGCAGTTTTTCAGAGATATTCGAAGTAGTTTCCTCTGTTCCAGCCTGCCTTCTCTTTCTTCTTCCTCCTTCCTCTCATTCTTCCTAGGGTGGAGATAAAAAGCAAAAAACATACAAAAATATCCCTAGATAATTACATGTAATAATCTGTGTTATTTCTTTATTTACGTCCATTATTTTGCACCCAAAGAAGAAAAGTATTAAATAACAGTGTGTCTACAAATCTCTCTCTCTTTGTTTTTATTTTTTGACAGAGTCTCCCTCTGTTGCCCAGGCTAGGGTGCTGCGGTATCATCATAGCTCACAGCAACCTCCAACACTTGGGCTTGAGTAATCCTCTTGCCTCAGCCTCCCCAGTAGTTGGGACTATAGGTATGCACCTCCAGACCTGGCTAGTTTTTCTGTTTTTAGTAGAGACTGGGTCTCGCTCTTGCTCAGGCTGGCCTTGAACTCCTGAGCTCAAGCAATTCACTCATGTCGGCCACCCAGCGTGGTATGATTATAGGCATGTGCCAGTGTGCTTGGCCCAAGTGTCCTAATAATACCTGGTATAATAGTCATATACTCTTTTATGTAAAGCAAAAAAAATTAAGAGAGCTGATACTATTTCAAAAATTCAAAACTTTACTGAACTCGAACGGATTTGAGGTTGTCATGTAAGAATTGTCAACATTTTAAAATCTTTGATATGGCAATATCTCACTTTAAAAATTGTATAATAAATTTTGGGGGGGATATTTTTCTTATAATTACAGTGTGTTGCCAACATATAATTGAGGTTCTTTGATTAGGACATATTTGTACACTAAACTTTACATCTAGTACTTAATCAGACTAATTCATTCAGTTATAATTGTTCATTTTTCATCATTCAAGTAGTACCCTTTCTTAAAACTCAATCATTTTATTCCATTAAATATACAGTATGGCAACATTAAACATTTTGGAGTAGTAAGAAAAATAAGAAGATGGGCAGTGCCTGTGGCTCAAAGGAGTGGAGCGCCAACCCCATATACCGGAGGTGGTGGGTTCAAATCCAGCCCCGGCCAAAAACTCCAAAAAAAAAAAAAGAAAAATAAGAAGATGATGAAGAAGAGACAAGTGGGAATTACTGGGTAGTGGGTTTTCTCACTAATACAAGTACTGAACTATCAGAATTAATTTTTTACACAATTAATTTAATTCTCAGACTTGAGAAGGATAATCTCTCAAACTCAAAAATAAATCTCTATCTTTTAAAGTAAGGGAATTTCATAATTTCCTGTTAGACTATTATTAAAACTTTCCAGATTTTCTCCACATTTCCCCTAGCTTCCTTTTGTTGGAGACTTGGAAGCTCATTTGCCTTCCCTTGTTATATGAGCACATTAAAGGGGGCAGCTGACTTCTGCTCTGCTGCTCCCCCTCTTTGGTGATCCCTTCCCTGTAGTCAGCTCAAAGTGAAAGAGAGAAGACACATGGGCTCCCTAGGAAACTGTGCAAAACAGTCCCCTGTCCCCCAGAAGAAACAATTCTTTCTGTGTCTTAGAAGTAAGGAGAAGTTCTCTGTCTGCCTTGAATTGGAATGAATTTCTGTGAATTTAAATTTGTATACTAATGTTTATTTCACGATTCTTATACAAGATTAAGTATATGTGCTTGAGGAAATCTCTTTTATTGTAAATTACAGAAATCCAACTCTGCTTTTATATTCGGGAAGAAGAATTGGTACATTTCTTCCTTAAATATTTGGTAGACGTCACTGGTAAAACAAGTTGGGCCAGGTGCCTGGTTTTTAGAAATGATTTAATTGTTGATTCAATTTCATGAATACATGGATATAGCACTATTCAAGTTGTATTTCTTTTTTTGTGCCTTGGCAGTTTGTGTCTTTTAAAGCTTTGGTCCATTTCATCTGTATTATCAAACATGTGGACCTTATTTGTAGTATACCCTTCTCATGCTTCCACTATTTGTGGGATCCATAGTTATGACCTCTCTTTTATTTCTGATGTTGGTAATTTATGATTTCTCCCTTTTTTTTCCCTTCAGTCAACCTGGCAAGAAGGTTTTCAATTTTGTTGCCCTTTTTAAAGAATCAATCTTTGATTTTATTAATTTTTCTCTATCATTTTCTACTTTATAATTTCATTAATTTCTGCTATACCATTTTATTATTTCATTTTTATTCTGTTTGCTTTAAGTATAATGTACTTTCCTTCCTCTAGTTTTCTAAGGTAGATGCTTAGGTTATTGATTTTTTTCTTTTTTCTTTTCTAATATATGCATTGAACGCTACAAATTTCCTAAGTGCAGCTTTCACTGAATTCCACACATTTTGATGAGCTTTTTTCATTTTAATTTAGTTCAAAATGTTTTTAACTTTCTCTTGAACTTCTTTCACCCATATGCTATTAGACGTGTTGTTTAGTCCTAATAATTGGGGATTTTCCAGCTATCTTTCTGTTGCCACTTATTTCTATTATGTTCTGAGAATTTTCTTCACATGATTTCCATTTTTAAAAATTTATTGTGTTTTATAGACTAAAATGTTGTTTATCTTGCCGAATGTTCTTGTGAGCCCTGAAAGACTTTATTCCGCTGTTTCTGAAGTACTCTATAAACGTCTATTAGTTTGAAAGGATTGATGATTCTAATGATGTTCAAATCATCTATATCCCTACTTATTTATGCCTATTTGATGTATCCATTACTGAAAGTTTAATGGATTTATCTGTTTCTCCTTACAGTTCTGTCAGTTTTTGCCTTAGGTATTTTGACACCCTATTGTCAGGTGCTTACACATTTAAGATTGTCATATCTTCTTAGAAAGCAGACCATTTCATCATTATCCCTGATGATATTCTTTGGATTGAAGTTTGCTTTGCCAAAATTTAATAAGCTAGCAAGCTTTCCTTTGATTTGTGTTAGTGTGGTATATCCTTCTCCACTCTTTTACTCTTAACCGTTTTGAGTCTTCTGTATTTAAAGTTAGTTTCTTATAGACAACATATGGGTAGGTCTTTTCTTTTTAATTCACTATGCCAATCTTTGTATTTTAATTGGTATATTCAGTGCATTCACATTTTAAGTGATTATTACTGTAGTTAGATTGATATTTACCTTGTTTGTAACTATTTATTTATTGATTTGTCCTTTACTTCTTTTTTTCTCACCTTTTGTCTTGTCTGTTTTATTGAGCATTTTATGATTCTATCTTATTTCCTTTCTTAGCATTGCAATAATTCTTTAAAAAATATCAGTGATTGCTTTAGAGTTTATAATATACATTTTCAACTAATCTAAGTCTGCCTTCATAGACTATTCATGTGTCATATATGTACCTTACCACAGGGTTTGCACAGGGACACAGTCTGTCCCTTTTATCCATTGAGACATTGCTGTCACCCATTAAAGCTACTATTATTGCTTTAATGACAGTATCTCATTTAAGAATAAAGAAAATAAAAAGATTTTTATTTTGCCTTCATATATTCCAAACAAATACTTTTACACTTCATGACTGAAAAAATTCTTTTTATATTTATTTATTTATACATTTTCTGTGGGGGCAATTATGACCTTGATGAATTTCCTGAGTTTTTATTTTTTTGCCTAAGAAATTATTTCCCTGGATATTAGGTTTGAATTCTGAGTTGGTGTTTTTATTTTTTCTTCCAACATTAATTATTTAGTTTAATACCGGTCATTAATTTTGGAAAATTCTTGGCCATTTTTACATCAGGTATTGTTTCTGCTTTGTTCTCACTTTACTTTCTGGTATTCCAAGTACATGGATTTTACATGTCTTTTTTTTTTTTTTGCAGTTTTTGGCCAGGGCTGGGTTTGAACCCACCACCTCTGGCATATGGGGCTGGCACCCTACTCCTTTGAGCCACAGATGCCGCCCCGATGTTATATCTTCTGAAATTGTCCACAGTTCTTGGATATTCTGTTCTGTTTTTCCCCTTTCTATTCACTTTTCTTTTTAACTCAGTTTGGAAAGTTTCTGTTGACCTATGTTCAAGTTTACTTATTTTTTCTTCCGTTGTATTAAATCTACTGATGAGCCCTTTGAAGGCATTCTTCATTGCTGTGACTGTGTTTTTGATTTTTAGCATTTCATTTTGATTTTTTTCTTAGAGCTTTTATCTCTCTGTTTAGATTACTTTTTCATTAGAGTCCTTAACATATTAATCACAGTTACTGTAAATTTCCTATCTGATAATTCTGATCAGTGTTGTATGTACCTTATTCTAATGCTTGCTTTATCTTTTCAGGTTGTGTGCTTTATTCTGTGGTGTACCTTCTGATTTTTTTTTTTTATATTGGGCAAAGAGGTAAATAGACCTTTCTTTATAATGAGGATTTATGTTAAACTAGTCAGGTTATAGGAGTGTCCAACTTTTTCTTTTCTCCTGTTGCAAATGGAAGAAGAAGAGTTGCCCTGGCTGTACATTAAACCCACAAACACTAATAAAATCTAATGAGGAAAAAAAAAAAAAGGTCTGCTTATAATTTTCACAATATCCAACACCACTGGTAAGCCTAATAGGCCTCAAAAAATCAACATGTGACCCGCAGGCTGCAGATTGGACACCCTGGTTAGGAGTTGGACTGTGCTGAGTGTTGCTGTTGGGTATAAGTACCACACACTTCAGATTGCTCCAATGTCCTCATTTTTTGTTTCACCTCTTGATTTGGGGTTTTCCCATGTAAGCTTCCTCAAAGAGAATTTTTCCCTTGCAGTTCTTGCAGTTGTAATATAGATAAGTGGCGTCCTGTTGATGTGATGATTAGACGTGAAGGGGGTCAAACATTCTACGGTTTGCTGATTAAGTCTCAGCCTCTTACTAGGTCTGTGTTTCAAGGCTGTGATCTTCACAAGTGTCTCTCCAGTGGTGTAGCTTTTTGTCCTCACAACCTCTCTGGCTGCAATGCTCACACTTTATTTGCTTTCAGCTCTGATCTCTGTTGACTATTGTGTTCCCATTGCCTTAGGTGAGACAGGAAAGCTGGAGGAGACTGGACCTGGGAGAATTTCACCTACTCTCCTGGAAGAAGGTTTCAGAATTGGCAAAATCTTTTTCCCTGGGAGAAGGAAAGTCTTTGATTTGTAGAAGTATCGAGGCATATTTTATACCAGTTATTCTACCCGCCACTTCCAAGTGCTATGAGGATGTATTTCTCAGATACTAACCCCGTGAACCTAGTGGAGCTTCAGCAAAGGACCATGAAAGTGGAGGAGTCTCTTGAGGCTTCCAGGAGTTTCTTGGGCTCATCCAAGGGCACACCCAACCTCCAGAGAGTCATCAAAATTACCATTTAAGTATTCATGCCAGTTTATGACTCCAGAAGCTTCTGCCCCAGGTAAGTAGATAGTGGTTGCTGTATCTTTCTGGATGGTTCTATCTTACCAAATTTCAAAGGTGGTTTGTTCTGTGACCTCAAATTATCTGGTGGGTACAAGAAAAGTTTCTGATTTCCAGTTTTTCCAGATTTTCTTTGTAAGGATGGGATGATGATTTTCAAGATGTTTGCATGTTGGAGCTGAAACCAGAACTTCCTACATTAACTGTTTTACTCCCAGTAAGAAGAAAATCCCACCATGGTGGGTAAATGCTAAGAAAAGATTTCTAATCTGATAGATCTTCTGCTTCTGCCACCCCAGAGACAGCAAGATCAAGTCTTCCTCTTCCTCCTCTGCCTACTCAACATCGAGGACAACTGGATGAAGACCTTTATCATGATCCACTTCCATTTCGTGAAGAGTAAATATATTGTCTTTTTCTTATGATTTTCTTAACATTTTATTTTCTCTAGTTTTAGTGTAAGAATATAGTATGTGATACATATAACATACAAAATACATACTAAAATCAATTGCTTATCACACTTCCAGCCAACAATAGGCTGTTAAGTTTTGGGGGAGTCAAAAGTTACACACACTTTTGTACATGTGCACATACAGGGTGCTCAGGAGATGGGCCCCCTAATCCTGGTGTTGTTCAAGGGTCGATCCCATATTATAAAGTTTTGGGACAACATGGATATACAATGTAAATATTGTTCCCCTGACAAGATTTAGAATCCTCCCACTCGATAAACATTAGCACGTTTCTCAAGTTACTAGTTTGTCGTCTACCTCTCACAGAGATCTTCTAGGGAAGATCCATGTCAGTGTTTCTTGGTGGCGTACAGTCCACAGATGTGATCCACCACCAGCCAAATATCCCAGAGGATGGAAAGCACATTTGTGTTTGCTTTGAGTTTTGTTTCTCATGCTTGTTAGTGGTTTAGCTGAGGCGTGATCCAGGCCATCTCTTTCAGCCACAAAATTGCTGTTGCAGTTCCTCTATAATAAGAGTAATTTGACGGCAGGCATGCATGGGGTCTGGTTATGGTTAATTCCAGACTCTGACTGTTGGAGAAGCTCTGCCATAGTGTGACATTGAGCCTTCTCTCCTGCATTCTCAGATACTTGTTTCACAAGATGTGAAACTTCCAATAATGAGGACAAGCTCCTAGTCAGAATGCTGAAGGATAATCTTGGGAAAGTGAGATGATGGAGACCAACACGCCTCCGGGAACACAGCTCTGGCTGGGCTGGACTGTTAGGGGGCGAGCAACTTAGAAAACGAAGTGTATCAAATCTCTGACTTTATCTGGCTGCTTGCCACCTCCAGATGGACAGAAAGGGTCCAATTTCTGCCTTCTCTTCTTTGACAAACAATACGTTAGTATAAATAAATGTTTACTCTGAAATGTGCCTAACAGCTGCAGGTTGGAGGCAATGGTGATAAGCATAAGAAAAAAAAGTCTGCCTGGAGTGAAGCTTTCAAAAACCAAGGGAATTTTCAGGCTCCACAAACCAGAGACAATCACTTTGACTGTGTCTTTCAAGCTGCTTTCTGTTTTGTGTCCTGTTCCTTTCCAAAATATGATGCAAAAATCCTTATGTCTGGAGCAGAATTTTTGCTGGTGCTGTTAGCTTATAATCATTCTTTTCAAGAAGTTTTATTTGCTTTTTTCTGGAAGGCATAGTTTGTGATAAGACCTGAGGGGGAATTTCATGGAGGTGGGTCTTTCTTTCTTTGTTTCTTGAGCTATAATCTCTTCCTTTGTTAATTCTCAATTCTTTTGCTATTTGTACGTGAAAAGCCTGTCACACAAACAAATGAGTAAAGCAATTTTTCTTGTTCTGGGGAAAACAAACTCACCTATTATGCTATGAATTTAATTTTTCCCCCCCATTTTACAAAGGCAACCTTTTGAGATAAGATCTTGCCTGGAAGAAACTAGAAAGTCGAATTTTATTTCAGATTTGCTCAGATTTGCATGAACCCCATAGAGAATATCATCATCCTGTTGAAATCACTTTCTTCGGGGCTCTAAGATAAATGAACTTGATTTACAGAGTCAGAGACCCTGGATGGCTTTCAGATGTGTGACTTTCCCAAGGCAATTTCCCTGACTAGATAGAACTCGAGTTCTCTTTTCTGCTAGTTCTCAGCCCAGGTCCTTGTCTGCTTCCTTTTAGTTCTTTATTTCAATTCCAAAAGAGCTACAAACGAGAAACCCAACACATGTAATGGCTATTAATGAGGTCATTCTACTCACCTTGCTGTTAAATAAGTGTTCTTTCCCTACCCTAAGGTGAACCTAGGGCAATGATTTTTCGGTTGTTTTTGCTTTTGGTTGACCTACACATTGAGAAAGAGGGGTAAATAGATTCTCTACCTTCTCACTCCAAATGCACAGATATCCAAAATTTAGCATGCAATATTGCAGGAGTTAGGAAGTTTCCTAAAGATTTTTCATGTATACCAAGTAAAGAATCCCTGCTTTGGGGGCTGGTGGAATAGAGACAAATGTGGTTTTAAGACCTAGTTCTGCCACCTAATAACTGTGGGAGTGTAGACAAAAATACTTAAAATCTTAGTGCATCAGTTTCCTCATCTATAAAACGAAGATTATAGTACATCCCTAATGGATTAGTTACGGGAGATCGCCAAGTGTTACATAAACCAAGAGAAATGAAAACAGGAATCGCAATGTGTAATCCTGTCCCATGACTCACAAAACAGATAAAATGTTTCAAACGATGACATACAAGGGAACTACCGAATTCCAGTTGTTGGAATGCCAGCCCTTCAGACCTATGCATTCTGAGATTAAACCATAGAAAACTGCTTTACAAGGAAATCTGTCTGCCTGGATCCCCATGTTCCAAATGTAACTTCACTGCCTGTTTCAGCAAATCATCCGATCTGCAAGTTATGACCAGTCCCTGTTCTAGGGACTGGGTTAATAATCGTCCTTAGACCTGGGAACATATAATTGTTCTAGGTCTTGGTTAATAATCATCCTAATACCAGCCTATCACTTCCTTTTTTATTTCCCTATTTGAGATGCTCCTCAGACTTTCTGTGATCAGTGGGTTGCCCTAGTGGTCTTTGTATGTGGGCATCCATTAACTTCTCAGAATCCCTGAGTGGAGAAATTGTCTACCTTTTTCTTCCTTTTGGGCAGCATCATCCTTCCAACCCCAGCTTTAATTTGAGGAAGTGTTTCCCTGAGTGTATTGAGTCATTTACGGTTGTCACAGTTAGTGCCGCCCTACAGAGGAGCCACACTGCACGGGAAACTATCTAGCAGTGGGTTACTGGCAGGCTTTTGCCATGAATGATGCATTTATATATTTTTGCTTATTTTCTTTTGAATTCTTGGTCCTTTTGTGTGTAGGAACTCCTTATACATTCTTGATATTGGCCTATCACCTATGATATAATTTGCAAGTATTTATTTTCCAGTTTGTCTTTGACTCTGCTTACAGATTTTTACTTGTTTTAGTTTGTCTTTCCGAGGAATTTATTTTCACATCTGCGAATATATCATAGTTTTAACAGTTTCTGCACTTTGAGTTGATGTCATTAAGGCCTTCCCCATCAAAGATAAGGTTCATAAAAAGATGGAAAAAATAGGCAAACAAAAATGGCAAGGGATATTTTGAAAAAGAAGAGCAAAAGGTGTAGATGCGGGTTATAAGATAAGAAAACAATTTCAAAGTTGTGGAATGGCACAGGAAGAAATGAACGGAATATAAAGGAATAAGAAGAAAAGAGGGAGACTACAGTAGAAACCCCAAAGCAAAATTTATAAGGATTTACTATTCAATAAAAGTGGCATTTTTTTTTTTTTTTAGTTTTTAAAGGTTTTACTGTTTAAAAACAATACAGCATAAGAACCTACTATAATCATTAGAGCAATGAAAACCAATTCTTACCCTAAGGAATGAAATAATCAGATACTTAGCAAAGATGGTCTGTACCTGGAAGTTAGCCCTCAACTAAATTTAATCCATGGGAAAATGTCTTTCGGACTATCCATTCCCGAAGTTCCCCTTTGAGCCCTGTATTTTGCTGCAATAAATAATTTTTGTGGTACTTATTTACCTGGGAGATTTCTGTAATAGTCAAACATTTGTGTTGAAGGTCTTATTTGTTCTTTTCACCAAATAGCAATTTTTAAATGAAGATTTTTTCACTTTTTTCCAAAGGAAAACACTAATTTCCACTGAGGATATGATTTTTTTAAAAGAACGTTATTCAATATTGGTCTTCAGAAGCTTATTTTGTAAAGCATTATCATATAACCCTCAGCCTGAGCAATAGAGCAAGACCCTATCTCTACAAAAATTAAAAATTAGAAAAACTCTGCAGCCACAGGGTAACTCAGAGCTTATAGAGTCTAGCAGTTACCTAATTGGTATCTGAGGATGGCATGTGGGGAGGAGTGTAAGGAGCTGGGGGCGGAGGGTTAGTAGCTCTACTATAATGCATTTCTACAGTCATCTCCTAGAACAGTGCTCCTGGTCCAGAGGACATAGTTCGGGATCTGCTGTGTTCTTTTCTTTGACAGCTGAGGGAACTAAGGTCCAGAGAATTAAAGAGAGCTAGAAAGTGGCAGGGATGGGACACTAAAGCCCAGGACTTTCAGCTATAATGCCTCTCTGATTAAAACAGTTGGAAAACTCTCATATGGAAGCAACACACTGTATCCTATGATAGAATTAATGTACACAATTATGATCTAATAAAAGAAAAAAAAACACTAATAACAAAAAAAAAACAGTTGGAAAAATATGGCCATTTCCTAAATGAAATTAAACAATTGGGTCACATCTGGAGAAAAGTAAAGTTGGAACTTTCCTCTGTATAAATCTTAAATGGATGAAAGATACAAATGTGAAAAATAAAATTCTTTGCAAGTCTAAAAGGAAAGAGGGGAGAATTACTTTGTAAATTTAATTCTTTTTCACCTGCTGTAGTAGATACGTGTATTCGTTAAGTTACCTTCCTTGTCAGCGGTATTCCATTTGTGTCAAATGTCCAAATTGCATGTGAAGATATAAGTAAAAAGTACATTAGTGGTTCCAGGGCCTGGAATGGGAATAAAAGTTGACTAACTGCAAGTGGGCATGAGGCATCCTTGGGGAGTGATGAGATATTCTCAACTGGACTATAATGATGTTACAATTATTAAATGGTACATGTAGAATGAAAGAATTTTATGATATGAAAATTATGGTTGAATTAAGCTGTTAAAGTTGATTATGGCTTGGTGATAGCTATTCGTGGGCAAGACAAGCCCAGAGCCACCCTCATACCATGGCACATCTGGATGTCAAATGACCAATTCCTCCTGGGTAAGAAGGAGGGGACTCTGGCAAATGAATGGAGAGAATAGAACAAGGCAGATTTTCTTCCGGCAGTCTAATTTCCTCCCATTTCTTATCTTGCTTCCTGTAGGTCTCGACAACCCCTCTGTTGGAAACGGCATCCTAACTTGCTTCCTTCCACACATGGTGACCAGAACATCTTGCCTCACTGCTGAACAATAACCAACATCCTTTGCTGACCTCAGCCCAATTGCTGCTTCTCTTGTTTAATTGGCTTTACATGGAAGCCCTTCAACTAAAAGAATGTCAGTTTTTAGGGAACGATGCCAAAAAACAATTAATTTCAAATACACAGCTTTTGTATTTGATGCTGCAGTTTCTGTCTGAGGCCACATTTATTTACGTTCCTGTCTGAAGGAGATAACACTCCAGCTGAAGGGACAAGCTCACGGGGACCCATGGGAACGGCCTTGTTGTGGGTCTGACACTCCTCTTGGCTTTTGCACCTGGCAGTTGTGGCTGCCTTTTCAAAATGGTAGCAATCAACTCTACTCAGAGACCGTGGCTCCTCTTTCTTCCTTTTTAAATTTTTAATTTATTAGACTGGTTCATCATCTGGATAGAGCCCTAACAACTGTGGGAATGTTCTCATGAAATCCTACATGCAAAGGGGTATGATTCGAATTCCATGGGGATTTTCGTACCCATCTCAACTGTGGCTCTGCAAAAAACCCATCCTCTTCATTCTGTTTATGCCTCTCGGGAGCTTAGTAATGTTTCATGTGTTCCAATATGTTTCTAAATCGATGCTTTACTGTGCTCTACCAGGATTCTGTTGTTTTCACTTGAAGTTGTGAGGACATTGCAGAGAAAGATTGCCCCAAAGGGACAACCACACAGCACAGGGACAGGGGCAGGGGGAGTGCTGATGGACTTGAGGCATCCAGATCCCATCTGAACAGGCGATGTGCAGCTGTTGGAAGGCGTATCTCACACAGCAGCATGTCCCTTGCTGTCATTCTCCACGGCTGGTGTGAGAGCTGGTGGTGAGGTCTGGAAGGAGGTAGAGGCTGGTTGTCCTCTAGCATGAAACATGGAGAGGTGTCAGTGTACTTCTGCTTAGGAGGGAGCAGCTCCCAGCTCTCAGTCACCTCGTTTTCACTCTTTTCTTTTGTACAGACAAAATTGTTTCTATTTGGCTTGTGTTGAAGAAGCCTTTCTATTTCTTTCAGAAAAATGGGGTGCTCCTAAAAATTAGCAAGTTTGCTTTCTGGTGACATCAAGCAGGTCAAAAGGATTTATTTTTCATTCTAGATTAAGGAATACGATCTCGTTTCAATAAATTTCCTCCTCCTCCCTCTCCCATCCTCTCCCTCCATTTTTCCTTTCCTTCCTTCTGTCTCTTAGAACAGTGCTTTTCAACCTTGTTTTTTTTGGCCAAGGCTGGGTTTGAACTCAACACCTTTGGTATGTGGGGCCGGTGCCCTACTCCTTTGAGCCACTGGCACCACCCAAGACCTTTTTTTGTCTCATAGCACACTTGAACCTATAGTTAAACTTCTGTGGCACGCTTAAATTATGTTGATAAAAAAAAAAAAAAAGGAAAAAGAATGGCTCAGTGCCCGTAGCTCAGTGAGTAGGCTGCTGGTCACATACACCAAGGCTGGTGGGTTTGAACCTGGCCCAGACCTGCTAAAGAACAATGAGAACTGCAACCAAAAAATAGCCAGGCCTTGTGGTGGGCACCTGTAGTCCCAGCTACTTGGGAGGCTGAGGCAGGAGAATCGCTTAAGCCCAAGAGTTTGAAGTTGCTGTGAGCTGTGACGCCGAGGCACTCTACCAAGGGTGACAAAGTGAGATTGTCTCAAAAAAAAAATGTGAAAAGAAGAATAAATTTACTATGCTTTGAAGCTCTTTTGAAAACAATTTAATTAATGATCTTTAAAAATTTTCAAGGCACACCAAGATCCTCTCATGGCACACCAGTTGAAAATCACTATCTTAGACAAACATATAGAATAAATAAAAATATCACAACTCATGAAAGGATGAAGTAGAAGAGCGTTATGTGAGATCACAATACAGGTGCCCCACAGACTTATTGATTGTTGTTAAAGTTGAGCTGAATATTGAGATTTGAACTTCCAATTGGTCAAGGAAAAACATCACTTGTATGGGTCCCTTTGACACACAGAAAAGTAAAAATATTCTTGGGACTTGTGCTGGAAACTACCACATCTGACTCTATATGGTATAGGAACCAGACAGTATTTGGTATGTAAGGCAATGACTGCATAATAAACTTGATACTGCTTTTAATATTCTTGATTTTGTAGTCTTGGCAGAGAACAGTGAGGACACATGTAAATCTCAATACAAGGAGTATCATGATAGCCTGGGAAGTTTTCTACAAGTTAATGTGGTTTCTTGATGGTCTGGTTTAATCTATAGGTAAAATATAGAATATGGAGAGAAATGGATCATCAGACTGACTTTCAAACTCTCCAGTATAAATATCAATCATCTTCACAAGACTTTTGGTAAGAATTGGGTAGCAGATACCTTCAAGATATGCCTTCCGTCTAATACCACCATGGAGTAATTTCTTTTCTCTTCAACCTCCTACCAGTTTACCAATGAACCCAAGTACATAATGAGCCTGAAACCAGAGTTCTTGAATTATAGGAACTGAAACATCATTGAAAAGTTGGCTTTATCAAGAAGAAATGGGGAGGTAATGGGCTCTCTAGATATTGTTGCCAATTGCTGATTGCTTCTATGTGACAAATGTAGTTAGTTTAGTTCTGTGACACTGTCCATTCATCTCCTGGGAGAAGTATTGCTCTTTGCCATTTCAAACTCCAGGTGAACCATTTGCATTCATTAAGCCTGATGGGATGTTGGAGAGAATGAATAAATAAAGCTCTCTGGCAGCAGAATTTCAATTTATCTAGAAAACTCTGCGGATATCTACCTTTCTTCTTATCTTCCGTAACAGGTGCTCAATATGGGTCCATCCAGCTTATTTTTTTCACCGAGGTTTAATCACTTAGGTTTCCATCAACAATAATGTTGACATATGACAGCAGAGGTTCGTGTACAAAATACCATCAAGTATCTTTTCAGGAAACTTTGTGGTTTCTGAACATGGCCGTGAATTGAGAGACGCTGGCTCTTGTGTCTGACTCTGAACTTTACTCAACACAGGGAAGCTGCTCCCTAATTCCTTAGTACATGATCAGGGTCCTCCCATCTCTAGCACCTGAGCATGGAGCTGGCTGTGTTTGAGACTGATTAATGAGGATCAGAACAGAAGGATGTCATCTGGTATGAGTCAGCAAGAGCAATGGAATGAGGACTTAGTGAAGGGAAAAGAACAGGGAATCAGGAGAAATTAGAACAAAGAAAAGAAGATGGTCAGAATAAGAGTTGTCTTCCAGAAATAGCTCTTGCTATTTATTTATTTAGACACAGTACCACTCTGTCACCCTGGATAGAGTGCTGTGGTGTCACAGCTTACAGCAACCTCAAACTCTTGGGCTCAAGTGATCCTCTTGCCTCAGCCTCCCAAAAACCTGGGACTACAGGTATGTGCCACATCACTGTGCTAATTTTTTCTATTTTTTAAGCAGAGACATAATCTCTTGCTCAGGCTGGCGTTGAACTTCTGATCTCAAGTGATCCACCTGCCTTGGCCCTCCGGAGTGCTGGGATTACAGACGTGATCCACTTTGCCCGGCCATCTTGCAGCACCTTTTTCTCTTTCTGACCTCCATCAGTCTCACTGGGGAGTGTCTGAAAATCTCCTAGCTCTCTAGTTCTTTCCTCAGTTAAGTCTGCTCTATTATTGGAATCATCTTCTGAGTTCTTTTTTTCAATAATTATGTTTTTAATAGCAAACACCTTTGGTTGGCTCACCCTAAAGCTTGTTACTGTTTCTTATTTGTGAGAATCACCCTTTAATACTGCAATCCTACTTATTAAGCTGATTTTGAGTTATTACTTTTCCTATATCATTTACCCTGCTTCTACTCTGTTATATCCCATTGCTCTTTTTGTTTTATTTTTCACATAGCTCTTGGCTCTTTGTGTTTTACAATCTTTCCCTGAGAGCAAGAGCAATGGGGTGAGGACTTAGTGAAGGGAAAGGAATAGAGAATCAGGGGAAATGAGGACAAAGAAAAGAAGATGACTAGAATAAGAGTTGTCTTGAAGATATAGTAGCTCTTCTATTGAGCTGCTATAGGTCATTTATATTGCCTGGAGATTTCTTTACTGTAATGTCTACCTTGGGAAAGGGGTGATATCCTGGATGCTGGTTGGGGAACTTAAGGGTCGGAGACTTGGAAGTTGTGGGTGTGGCCCTAGAGCAGGGGTGTCCAACCTCTTTTCTTTTTCTGGTGCACATTGGTAGAATAAAAGTTGTCTCAGGCCACACATTAAATACACAAACCCTAATGACTGCTGATGAGCAAGAGAAAAGTTATGTACATACTTTTCATGGTTTCTGACATCACCGTTAGGCAAAATAGTCCTCAGATAATTTCTATGTGGCATGCAGGCCGCAGCAAGGACACTGCTGCCTAGAGCTTCTCTCTTTGCATTCTGGAATCTACTACCATCTATCTTCTCCATCCCTCCCCCTTTTTGGTAGCATCATTTACCTTCCCAGGAAAACTCCCAGTCTCTCTGTCTCAGTTGCTACTTTTATGAAGTTGTGATTTCTTAGATATGAACTGAAAAATACAGAGAGAAGTCACAGGCTGGCTAGACTACTTTTACTCCTTGAAATTGGTCCCCAGTCCATTCAGGCTCCCGAGCTGGCCCAGATGCTCCTCTGCCTGGCACATCTGCTCTACTGATCGTCTGACTTAGGGCAGGCAGGGCTCTACCCAGGGCAATCTGAGGAACAGGGAGGGGTCAGCTGGGGGTGCTCTCCTAGCCTGCCTCCTTGCCCATAGTCCTGAGGATGCTTCTGCATAGTCACAGGGGCACGACTCTGAAAAGGAACACCACTTTCTGGCTGTGAGTAGAGGGAGGAGGGCATGACCATAAGAAGACAGAATGGGCACACAAGAAACAAATCATGTCAGCCTAGTCGGATTCAGCCTTTTTAAAATTTGCTCTACTGAGGAATAGGAAAATGAGGTGGTCCTGGGAAATATCAACAAGTCGAGGTGTCTTATCACAGACTTGTGAACTAGATGAAGGAAGACATGAAAGATCAATGAGTTGTATGTCTTGGTAGATGGCTGTGGGCTGCAGCCAGTTAAGTCAGTTAATTAATTGTCTATCTACAGAGAGGATTCTAGTAGTGTACTTCAGGGATTTGGCCTTGCCCTGTTCTGATAGTTCAATATTTATTATATTAATGATGTGGTAAAATACAAAGGCATATTCATATTTGTAGATGTTTAAAGTCTGGGAGGGCACAGTGCTTACAGAATGTGGTTCTAAATAAACACCAAAAGACCAGAGAGGCCTAATGCAACAGACGTGAGTATGAATAAGCACGTGGTCCTGAAACCCCTCCCTGCCCTGACAGCATCAGCATCAGCAAATGCTAAGCATTTTAGTTCACAGTAAACTTGAGGAGAGTCAGGGTGATGTGGCTGATGAAACATGCTCACCAAAAGCTGCATCTAGAGGAATGCATCATGTAGAAAAAGGAGGTTCAATTCCCGCACTTCTCGGTTTTGGTCAAGCAATGCTAAGACAATGCAGTTCAGTTCTGAGGTCAAGCTTTAAAGGGATCCAGGGAAATGAAGTATGTTCATAGCATCATCTGAGTAGTAAAGGGGCTCACAACTACATCATCCAAGGATTTGTTTAAGGAGCTTGTGATGCTCACCCTGTAAAAATCAAAGGATGACTGGGAGGAGAATTCTCCACTATGGGTGCCTGGGAAGAAAAGGCACTGGCTGTGTTTTATGTGACTCTTTCAAAAAATTGGGTTAAGACCAGTGGGTAAAAGCTGTGGGAAGACAGCTTTCAGCTCAACTTATGGAAAGCATTTCCTACAGATCTTAGCCATTGGATTCCATCTTTGGAAAGGGGTTGACTGATGAAGACATTCAAGCCTAAACTGTACGATTTATTAAAGGCACACAAGAAGCAGCTGGAGAGGTGGTCATTAAAACCCTTCCAGAATCCAAAATTACTTAGCTTATTTGAGGAAACCTCATGGAAGAGATAAAAGTGGAGTTGGGCCAGGAAGGGTGGATGGACATGACTTAGACAATGCATTCTCCACGGGGTGATAGCACCCCGAGACAGTGAAATTGGTTCTCGCTATTGTAATAGACAGATTACATTGTATCTTTGGTATTAGTATTTCACTCTAGAAGAGGGGTAGTTAGAAAAATGTCTAAGAAGTCCTCTTAAGGAGGCCGTAGTGAAAAAAAGGTGTATTCATTTCTTGTTGCTGCTGTAAACTACCACACATTTAGTGGCTTTAAGTAACACATATTTATTATTTTTTATTATAGTTCTACAGGTCAGAAGTCTAAAATAAGTCGGCAGAACAGGGGCCCCTCTGGAGGCTCCAGGGCACCATTCATTGCCTGGCCCTTTCCAAATTCTAGAAGCTGCCACGTTTCTCGGCCCATGGCCCATATCACTCTGATCTCCAATTCTATTGTTCATCTCCTTTCTTTCTTTTCCCTTATAAGCTTCCTGGAATCACATCGGTTTCACTTTGGAAATTCAAGCAAATTTTCCCCTGTATGGAAATCTTACACTGGCAACATCCTTTAGCCATGTAAGATAACACATTTATAGGCTCTACAGATTAGGAGGTGGATATGGAGGGCTGCACTATTCTGCCCATTCATGTCATTAGTCATGTGTTAGGTGAAACCAAGAAAGAAAGAAAATGTGGGTGGTTTTGTGCGGTCATAGTCATAGAAAAATAACTCGGGACAGAGATGGACAACTGACGTGCGTCCAGAAGCATGCTCTGCCCAAATGTGAAACCCCATTGTTATAATTTGAGCTGTCATTCACTATTATAATCATGATTTTATGTTTCAACAGGGCTAATTTGAAAATTCCATTTGCATACGTAAATCTGCATCTGCATACGAAAAATCCATCTGCATCACTTTAAGCCGGTGATTTTCAACCCGCGTGCCATGGCACACTGGTGCACTGTGAGAGGAACTTAGGTATGCCGAGAACATTTTTAAAGATCATTAATTAAATTATTTTCAAAGGAAGTTCAGAGAACAAGAAGTATATTCTTTTCTTTTTACTCTTCTTTTTTTTTTTTCGATTAACATAATTTAAATGTGCTGCAGAAGCTTAACTATAGGTCCAGGTGTGCTGTGAGATTAAAAAGGTCGAAAAACACTGCTCTGAGCCCTTTCTCCGTCTTCACACGGCTTTCTCCTTTCATCCTTTTGTGTCCTTGTCTTCTTTTCTGTCTTTTATAAAGACACATCACTGGAGTCAGTGTCCAACATATAATCCAGGATGATGACATTTGCAAAGACTCTTTTTCCAAATAAAACCACATGCACGAGTTCCAGGCATCAGGATTTGGATTTATCTTTCGGGGTGATACCATTCATTCAACTCACTATAATCCCAGTCAAAATTGCCTCAAGGGAAAGAAATGATAGTTTTTGTGCTCACAGGAGCCACCATGCAGGCCTTGCCATGAATCATTGTCTTGGCAGTTGTTCCTGAACAGTAGTGGGCAGCAGAGTTGTTGAGCAGGTGGCTCAGGGAGGCCCTAAGATCTGTGCCATGTACGGACGCCTGGCCTGGGGGAGTAAGACATGATGCTTTTCCAAAACACTTGTGGCTTCTCATTTTGCCCTCATTTCCCTCTTCCCTTCCTCCACATAATGGCCGGGGTTGTATTTTTAAACCACAGTCCTAAGCATAGCATTTCTTCTTGAAAACATCATTGATTACTGTCTTCATTTCTTTAGACCAAGTCCAGATCGCCAGTTTGACATCTAAGCCCTTGGATGATCCTGTGCTATGCACACCTCAATCTCAACCCCAACACTCCAGTTCTAGTGGGTGATTCCCTGCTCTCTGCGCCCTCCTGCTCCACCTACCCCCCCAGGAGTCATGTCACTGCTTTTGAGGTTCCTCCGTCATCCCAGGCAGGCTCTGCCCTGGTTCCAAGTACTGGCACAGTGCTCGCCCATCTCCTGTGCTCCCCAGACTTTTCAGTACACAGGAGTCACGTGGGAGCGTGTTCAGAGGCAGATTTGAACTCAGTGGGTCTGGGGTGGGCTGGAGATGCTTCATGTCTGACAAGGTTCCAGGCGATGCCCATGCTGCCTTAGGGGACTGCCCTTTAGTAGCAAAATTCTACAGCCCTCACCACCTTAACTGGTTAATTGTGTTTGTGTGTGGGGGTGGGGGTGGGGGATGGGGTCTCTCTCCCTCCTCCACAAACTCTGCTCTCCCAGGGATAAAGTCTTGTTCATTTGTAACGTTCAGGCCTAGTGTCCTAGGCTAGGCCTATGTGCCAAGAAGCTGATGAAGGCAAATGGAGTCGAATTAAATTTAAATAAAAATGGAGGATAATTACAGCAATTTGGCTCTTTGCTGCCTTCCTGCTGCTGCAGGGCTGGCTCTGGAGAGGGGCACCAGGAGCCTGCAGCTGGTAAAGAGATGGCCCTGACCGCCAGTCCTCAAGAATCAAACATCTACCTGAAGATTTTTAGGCACCCAAACTCTCCTTTAGGTGGAAGTAATTGTTCAAGTCGCTATGATACCAGCACTCTGCAGGCGCAGGTCCCAGGCTATTCAGAGAGAGCATGTTCTGCATAATGCTCCCGGACTCGGGAATCCAGCTTATTTTCTCCTAAAAAGCTGTCTCCATTGGGAGCATGTGGAGTGCAATGGGAAAATTCTCATCTAGAGGTGGGCTGCCTCATTTGGTTGCTTTTGTTTAGAAGTAAACTGGGGGAGGGAAGGAGGGAGAAGAGTTAAATGAAAATAAAATGCAGTGTCTCTACAGGTGCCGGCTGAGAACACTTCGAGGAAATGGAGGTCGCTTGGTGGAAGCATTAGACAAGTCAACAGACTCAAACAGAGCTTTAATAAGAGAAAAGATGAAGTGTAGCTCAGTAAAGAAATGCTACGGTACCCTGAGACTGGGAGGTAAAGGGGTTTGACCAGCAGAGCTGGGTGGGAACAGTGGGCTGAGCAACTCGTCTTAGTTGCCTGCAACATTCTTGTTTTAGTATTAAAGTTCCAGGTCCTAGAAAACTGAGGAGTCCCAGAAAAATTGGGAAGTTTGGCCACCCTATGTGTAGAAAGGGCGACCATAAGGAAAGTTTTAAAGCAGTTCATTTGGCTCCTTCTAGTCTAAATTCTTCAAGTGCATTCTTCCTTCCTGGTGGTCCTGTCTGCCTTCCCACTGCCCCATCAAGAGGTTACTTCCAGCCCCACAAGTGTTCAGTGCTGAAAACACTTAGAGCTTGTTGCCTTCCGGGGACATTTTGACTGTGAGCCCCTGAGGACTCCTCCAGTCTCCTCGCACTTGTCTTCACATTCTCATTCATCACAACAGTGCCATTTCACAGAATGTCATTCACTATCACATTTGCTAATAATTACAGCTCCACCTGCCAATTACAGTGAAGACTGGGAGAATCTGTGGGGAAAGGTGTTGGTATGCCTAAATTGCACTTGAAAAACAATAGGTTGCAAAAGACACACAGGTGGGCTAAAATAGCAAGGTAATCGGAGAGAACTGGGGCCTCAAACGCAGGAGTCCTGACTCCAGGTGCGGGGCACCTTCTATCATGGCCTCACTGGCGACCTGCTGTTTTTATGCATGCAGCGGTGGTGTTTCCATTCTCAAATTATCTCTATGTGAGAGTCAAGTTCTGTATTGGCTCATCAGCAACTACTAAAAACTGCTACATCTTATCTATGATGGAAGTATAATGATTGGGTTTTATTATTCTTTATTTCCATCTCTGGTGGCCTCAGAGCTCTCAGCCCAGTTGAGGGAATTTCCTGTGTGTGATAACTTGAGATTCAGGAAAAAGGCTGCTGCAGCTAAGGACAGGTGGAAAGAGGAATGAAGTCTGGCCAGAAGGCCTCCCACCATGCCAGTGTGGATCCTGGGGAAATGGATCCAGACATAGACTCATCATAGCTTTCCCCAGTGCAGTTAGGGGAAGGCCAATACCTGACCCAGTTGTAATTGTGGCCACATTTGGCCCAAGGATCTCTTACACCTGAGGAGGGTTGCCAGAGACAAGAAGTTGGTTGGGGTGTCTTCATCTGAGGAGGGGCTGTCAGAGACAAGAAGTTGGGGTGTCTTCATCTATGAAGTTCTGCACAATAATGGAGGGTTCTCTCCTGACCTTGTAGGGATAGTTCATGTAATATTTTGGAACAGATAAACTACAGATGTGTGTTGTATTTGCTTAGTAATATAGGTTTAGCATCCAAACAGCTAAACCATTACCCAGATGATAGTAGAACTGAGTCATCTGTTTATTTTCCTATGTACACATTGTTACTCAGCTGCAGGATCTTTTGTTTGTTTGTAGTTTTAAATTTTAACTGTGACAAAGAAATTATAAATGAGGAATTATAAATGGGGAATTTGTCAGTCAGATTTAGAATGCTTTTTATTATTTTAAATTAGAACTGCTACATGTATTAGCTAATAAAATATTTTTTTCTCCTTCTTTTATTAATTATAGCTGTGTACATTAATGCAATTATGGGGTACAATGTGCTGATTTTATATACAATTTGAAATACTTTTATCAAACTGGTTAACATAGCCTTCACTTCATTTTCTTAGTTATTGTGTTAAGACATTTATATTCTATACTTAGTAGATTTAACATGTACCCTTGAAAATGAACCATAGATGTGGTCCCACCAATTACCCTCCTTCCACCCATCCTCCCCCCTCTCCTCCCTTCTTCTTCCTCTTTCCCATTCTTGGGCTGTAGTTGGGTCACAGCTTTCATATGGAAGTATGGGTGCTTATATATTGGTTTCATAGTAGGGCTGAGTACATTGGATACTTTTTCTTCTATTCTTGAGATACTTTGCTAAGAAGAATATGTTCTAGCTCCATGCTTGTAAACATAAAAGAGGTAAAGTCTCCATCTTTTTTTTAGGCTACATAACATTCCATATATGTGTACATATACCACAGTTTATTAATTCATTCATGGGTCAATGGGACTTGGGCTTCTTCCATGACTTGGCAATTATGAATTGGGCTGCAATAAACATTTTGGTACAAATATCTTTGTTATAAAGTGATTTTTAGTCTTCTGGATATATACCCTAGTAGAGGAATTGCAGGATCGAATGGCAGGTCCAGTTTTTGATCCCTAAGTGATCTCCAAACATCTTTCCAAAAGGAGTGTATTAGTTTGCATTCCCACCAGCAGTGCAGAAATGTTCCCTTTTCTCCACATCCACACCAACATCAATGGTTTTGGGATTTTGTGATGTGGACTAATCTTGCTGGAGTTAGATGATATCTCAAAGTTGTTAAGATTTGCATTTCTCTTATGATTAATGATGGTGAGCATTTTTTCATGTGTCTATAGGCCATGCATCTGTCTTCTTCAGAGAAGTTTCTCTTCAAGTCCCTTACCCACCCTGAGATGGGATCACTTGTTCTTTTCTTGCTAATACGTTTGAGTTCTCTGTGGATTCTGGTTATTAAACCTTTGTCAGAGACATAACCTGCAAATATCTTCTCCCATTTTGAGGGCTGTCTGCTTGCTTTAAGTACTGTGTTCTTGGCTGTGCAGAAGCTTTTTAGTTTAATCAGATCCCAGTAATGTATTTTTAATGTTGCTTCAATTGCCCAGGGGGGAGGGTCCTCCTGATGAAATATTCTCCCAGGCCCATTTCTTTAGGTGTTTTCCCTACACTTTCTTCTAGTATTTTTATAGTTTTATGTCTTAAGTTTAAATCTTTTATCCACTGAGAGCCTATCTTTGTTAATGGTGAAAGGTGTGGATCCAGTTTCAGTCTTCTACAGGTCACCAGCCAGTTCACCCAGCACCATTTGTTAAATAGGGAGTCTTTTCCCCACTGAATGTTTTTGATGGGCTTATCAAAGATCAAATGATGGTAATTAGCTGGGTTCATCTCTTGGTTCTCTATTCTGTTCCATACATCCACCTCTCTGTTTTTGTGCTAGTACCATGCTGTTTTGATCACTATTGATTTATAGTGTAGTCTGAGGTCTGGTAACATGATTCCTTCTGATTTGTTTTTATTTCTGAGTAATGTCTTGGCTAATTGAGGTTTTTTCAGCCCTACTATGAAACTAATTTATAGCTTTCAGAGGAAAGCTATAACCCAATTATAGCTCAAGAATATGGGGGAAGTGGAGGGAGGATGCTGGAGGGAGGGTGAGTGGTGGGATCATGCCTATGGCTCATCTTATAAGGGTATATGTGAATCTTTCTAAATGTAGAATATAAATGTCTTAGCACAATAACTAAGAAAATGGCATGAAAGTTATGTTAACCAGTTTGATGAAAATATTTCAAATTGTATATAAAAACAGCACACTGTATCCCATGACAGTATTAATATACACAGCTATAATTTAATAAAAAAAAACAAAGTATTATTTTTTCGAGGTCTTTAAAGTATGACAGTGTTGCTTTAATAGGGATTGCATTAAAATTGTATATTGCTTTGGGTAGTGTGGACATTTTAACAATGTTGATTCTTCTCAGCCATGAGCATAGTATATTCTTCCATTTGTTAACATCTTCAGCTATTTAGTTTCTCAGAGTTTCACAATTCTCTTTTTAGAGATCTTTTGTGTCCTTTGTTAGGTAAATTCCCAAATATTTCATCTTCTTTGGTACAACTGTAAAGAGAATAGAGTCCTTGACTTTTTGGCTTGACTATTATTGGCATATATAAAAGCTACTGATTTGTGAGTATTGATTTTGTATCCTGAGATGCTACTGTATTCCTTGATCACTTCTAAGAGTTTTATAGTTGAGTCCCCGGGGTTTTTCAGGTATAAAATCATATCATCTGTGAAGAGTGAAATTTTGATCTCCTCTGACCCTACTTGTATACCCTTGATTGCCTTCTCTTGCCTGATTGTGATGGCTAAGGCTTCCATTACAGTGTTAAAAAACTGTAGAGATAATGGGGAACCTTGCCTGGTTCCTGATCTGAGTGGAAATTTTTTCAATTTTACTCCATCCAATATGATATTGGCTGTGGATTTGCTGTAGATGGCCTCTATTAGTTTAAGAAAGTCCCTTTTATACCTATTATCTTAAGTTTTCTGATCATAAATGGATGCTGGATATTGTCAAAAGCTTTTCCTGCATCAACTGAGAGAATCATATGGTCTTTGTGTTTTATTTTGTTTATGTGATGTATTATATTTATAGATTTACATATATTGAACCAACCTTGAGACCCTGGGATAAAACCCACTTGGTCATGGTGTATAATTCATTTGATGTGTTGCTGGATTCTGTTTGCTAGGATCTTATTGAATATTTTTACGTCTATGTTCATTAAAGATATTGGTCTATAATTTTCTTTTCTTGTTGAGTCTTTTCCTGATTTGGGGATCAGGGTGATATTTGTTTCATAGAATGTATTGGGAAGTATTCCTTCTTTTTCGATGTTTTGGAAAAGGTTAAATAATATAGGTACTACTTCCTCTTTAAAGGTTTGGTAGAATTCTGATGTGAAGCCGTCTCAACTGAGAGTCTTCTTTTATGGGAGATTTCGTATACTTGATGCTATTTTGGTACTTATATACATCTTTTCAATATTTCTAACTCTTTCTGGGTAAGTCTAGGAAGGTGGCGTGCTTCTAAGTACTGGTCAATTTCTTTCAGATTTTTGTATTTCTGAGAAGTTTTTTGTATTTCTGAGAGTTTTTTGTAGTATTCATTTAGAATTTTTTGAATTTCTGAGGTGTCTGTTGTCATTTTGCCTTTGTCATTTCTGATTGATAAAATTAGGGATTTTAATTTTCTATTTCTGGTTAGGCTGGCCAAGGATTTATCAATTTTGTTAAACTTTCCAAAGAATCAACTTATGATTCATTGATCTTTTGAAGAATTCTTTTGTTTTCAATTTCACTTAATTCAGCTCTAATTGTGGTTATTTCTTTTCTTCAGCTGGGTTTATGGTTAGAGTGTTCTTCCTTTTCCAATTGCTTGAGATATCCCATTAAGTTGTTGACTTCTTCCCTTTCCGTTCTCTTAAGGAAGGCTTTTAGCACTATAAATTTCCCTCTTAGGACTGTCTTTGCAGTATCCCAGAGGTTCTGATAATTTGTGTCTTCATTATCATTCTGTTCCAAAAACTTGGTAATTTCCTTCTTAATCTCATCTTTAACCCAGCTATCTTTCAGCAAAAAGTTATTTAGTTTCCATGTCTTTGTATGAGTATGCAGATTCCTGTTTTTGATGAGTTCCACTTTTATTCCATGATGATCTGAGAAAATACAAGGAATAATTTCTATAATTTTAAATTTGCTGTGTTTAGCCTGCGGTTAGCCTTGTGACCTAAGATGTGATCAATTTTGGAGGATGTTCCATGGGCTGATGATAAGAATGTGTATTCAATTTTGTTAGTATGAAATGTTCTGTAGATGTCTGTTAAATTCAATTGTTGTATGGTGAAGTTTAAGTCCAAAATTTATTTGCTTAGTTTCTTCTTAAGAAAGGGGTGTTAAAATCTCCAACTGTTTGGTGCTGGATGATATCAAATTGTTCATGTGTGTTAGGGTCTCTCTTATAAATTAAGGAGCATTCTGGTTGAACACATAAATGTTAATAATTGATATCTCATCATGTTGAGTGTTTCCTTTAACAAATGTGGAATGACCATCCTTGTCTCTCCTTACTTTTGATGGTTTAAAGCCTAATGTATCTGCAAATAAAATTGCAACCCCTGCTTTTTTCTGTTTTCCGTTTGCCTGGATTATAGATGTCCATCCCTTCACCCTGAGTCTATATTTATCCTTTAAGATAAGATGAGATTCTTGTATGCAGCAGATATCTGGCCTGAGTTTTTGTATCCAGTCAGCCAACCAGTGTCTCTTTAGCGGACAATTTAAGCCATTCATGTTAATTGAGAATATTGATAAGCCTGGTAGTATGTTGGGTGCCAAATTTTTTGAAAGACCAGTGGGCATTTTTAATCCTTGTCACCACTGTGGAAGTTGGGTTTTGATCAATAATTTCTGAGCGAGTTTACTTTGGTGGTAGAGAATTGTGGTGGTCGTTATGGAGGATGGGTCTGAGAATATCTTGAAGAGCTGGTTTAGTTATGGCAAATTTCTTCAACGTGTGAATGTCATTAAAGTATTTGACTTCATCATAAATGAAACTCAGTTTAGCTGGATACAGTATCCTGCACTGAAAGTTGTTTTGTTTTAGGAGATTGAAGGTTGATGATCATCCTCTTCTGGCTTGAAAAGTTTCAGCAGAAAGATCTGCAGTCATTCTAATATTCTTTCCCATGTAGGTTATGGTTTCCTTACATTTGGCTGCTTGCAGGGTTTTCTCTTTCATGTTAACTTTGGTGAAGTTAATTACAATGTGTCTAAGGGGATACTTTATTTGGGTTAAGTCATGCTGGGGTTCTGAAACTGTCTGCTATATGAATTTCCTTATCTCTTGCCATGTTTGGAAAGTTTTCTTCTAAAATCTCTTGAAGTAGAGGATCTATGCCTTTCAGACCATTCTCATCACCTTCGGGAATTCCAATAAGGCAAATGTTTGCTTTTTTGGAGTAGTCCCACACTCTCTCAGGGAATAATCTGTCTTTGCTCTCCATTTCTTTTCTTCTTTGAGTGTTTGGGAGAGTTCAAAAGCTTTGTCTTCAATGTCTGAGATCCTTTCTTCTGCCTGCTCTATCCTATCACTGAGGGATTCTACTGTATTTCTCAGGTCTTTGAGGGATGCAAATTCTTGACTCACTTTGTCAAAATCTTTGATGATTTTATCTTGGAATTCATTGAATTCTTGAGACAACTTTTGAATTACTCCTTAAACTTCTACTTCCAATTTTACTTTAATTCTATTAATCTTATTTGGTATCTAAATTCTGAACTCAATTTCTGACATCTTAGCCATTTGTTTATGAATGGGATCTTCTGTTGAGTCTCCTTGTTGTAACTTGGGGGAGTTGATCTACTCTGGTTATTCAAGTTGCCTGAGTTTTTCCACTGATTTCATCCCATGGTTATTTTTCACCATTTGCTCAGTGAGGCTGGTAAGGTAGAATTAGATTGAGGGCCCCTGGTGATGTAATTAACCAGCCCTTTACCAGAGTGCTGGGACTGGTGATTGCAGCCTTTCCCCTATGGTTTTACCAAAGTCCCATTCAGTACTACAGCCTGAGACTCTGGGAACCTGCTTGGTATGATGGGGCTAGATGGGTCTGTCTTGTATTTAGCTAGACTCTGACTGATTCCAGTGGATCAGTGACTTTGGGTTGAAATCTCAGTTGTGGAGGAATATAAGCATATTAAGACACCCTGCCTCCACTGGCAATAACTTGGAGAGGAGGATCAGACCCACCCTCTACAATACAACCAGTTTATAACCTTGGAGAGTCCCTGAATGATTAGCCCAAATCAAGAGTTCCAAACCAATTGTCCTGGTCAGCACAAATGCAGATCAAGTGGGAGAGTTCAAAGGGTCTCCAGCAACTGGACAGTAGGAGTCCATTGGGATTTGCACCTAAGTCAAAGAGGAGACAATTCCTTCTCAACAGGGCCATCTCACTGTGCAACCTATAGGTGGAAGGAGTTCAGGCCTGATTCCCTCTGGTGATCATTAGAAACTGGGGAGTATTCCACTTGCTTCTGTACCCAACTAGGGGTTACCATTGAGGAATATGTTTCTCTCCCTCAGAGACCATGCCTCTGCCTTGGCCACACTCCACCTCCGGAACCCCTGAAGGTCAGATCAGTGTTCCTAAAAATTAGGGAGGTGTCTCTCCCAAATTTGACCCCACTGGGAGGGACTGTGGAGCCACCACCACTGTTAGGGGTGGTGCTACCACTATCAGGGGTGGTGCCACAGGTCTAGGGTACTGCTGTGCATAGGTCACAGGAGCCAGATGGGGAGCCAGAGGGTGCAGCTCCTGGCCACAGGCCACAGGGGTTGCAGGATCCGGGCAGGGCCCTAGGGAAGGGTGGATTGGGAGTTTAGGAAGGTAGGGAGAATATTAATTCAACTTTTGTCCCAGGCAAGAGACTGCCTGGGCTTGTAGCAGTATTTCTTTGTGGCTGGAGTCCCTTCCCTAAGTCATTCTCCCCCTTTGGTGAAAAAAAGGTCCTCTGTTTACCACTCCCCTCAAGCCACTCTCCTGGGGAGTTAGGGGGAGGGGAAGGATTCCTGTCCTCTTTGGCATGGGTTTTGTACCAGAAATTTGTTTCCTTGGAGTCCTAGCTTGCCTCAGCAGGGGTGGTGCAGACCTATCAATCCTCTCTCTCAGCTCAGCTCCCGATCTTCTGCTTTATTGGGTTGGTTCTGGCCATTATTTCTCCCTCTGTATGGGAACCTCTGCTGAAAGCTGGCTTCAGTCAGCCATCTTGCCTCTTCCACCTAATAAAATATTTTTAGAGTATGTGTTATTTAGATAATGCATTCAAATTAGGATAATTTAAGTAATGTTTAATAAAAGGCCTGTTAAGATGGTATGAGCAGGCCAGAGCAAAGCCCTAGTGATAAGGCAGGACCTTGGGCTAGTAACAAGGTGGGGGACACCATTACCACCCCTGAGCAAAAATGAGTCAAGGGAGGGAAAAGTTACTGGAACCTGCAAAGAGGGAGTAGGTGAACTTGAAGACCTGGTAGGTGCTACCACCTTGGGATAAAGGACAAGGCTAGCCTGGGCTGACATTGCCAGGTGGGAGTCAAAGGATTATCTCCCCAAACCCTCACCCCTCCTCCTTTCTGCTTTCCTGTTAGTGTTCTTACTTCTTAATTCAGCTTGAAGTCACCAGGAATGGGGACCAGTTGGATGGGACATCTCTCCAGGTGGGCCTCTCAGGGTAGAAAGGAAGCTGGAGAAGAATTGAGAGGGGACCTCTGGGGCACAGTGAGGCAAGTAAGCACACAATTTCCATAATTATTCCAAATTGTGATCCTATGAAAAGGCTGTATCTCCACTTGTAAGTAAGGAAACTGAGGCACAGCGCCACACCCTATCAGGTTATAGATATCAAACTCCCAAGTTTTTTCTACAAACCTGGTGCTCTCTCCTCTGCTTCTGAATGGTGATTTGGTGGGTTATTTCATTTTAATGCCGTGTCAGTGGAGCACTGCTCTGGTGAAGACTAATACAGAAACTCAAGTAACTATTGAGTTTTAAAAATAATTCTAAACTACCTTTTTATTTTCTTTGGTACCAGGGCTGAATCACCATCATTTCTTTGTCTGGTGAGTTTTAGCATCCATCTGGCCTTTTGTGAGCATCTCTGAGATGGTTCAAGCTTTGGTATCATATTTTATAAATTCTTCTGGGGATAGCTGAAAACATTTTACAACATGGGGCTTATTTTATTTTATGGCTTAATGTACCCATTTAAAAAAATATATTCTCCTATCCAAAGAACTTTCTGAGTTGCCCCCACTCCAAGTCCTATAAATTTGCAAGACAATTATTTCATTACCTATATTTCCCAAAGCAAAGGGGGCATTACTTCTTGCCTGGACAGAGCATTCTATAATTCAACAACACCAAGAGGCTTCAATAGTTACAAAGAAGTTGACTAGTGTCTCAGCCAAGGTGAAAGGCGTGCTTTCCCTTCCTCATCACCTACCTGAGATTTGCATATCCCATTATCTGCTTATTAACCAATGTCTTGTAACAATGGCAGATAGTGAAATATGCACACATGGGCTGTTAAGCAACCCAGTCTCGGGGGCTCATCCTGTGATTACATCCCTGTAATGAAGAGGCAAAGGTGAGGATGCAACGATGGATACTCAGCAATGAAATGGAATCAGGATTTGATCTAATGCAACATGACTTGCTCTTGGCACAGATAGAATATCAAATGGTCCATTTGAAATTTAATCCTTGATATAATCTTCCTGTTACATCCATTGTTTTCCCATTCGTCTGAATGCCATACAGAACAGTATGTAAATTAGGTTAGCATTATCACGTTTCCGTTTATCTTAATTCCGTTAAATTGTGACTTCTCTATTTAGCTTAATTTATTCTGGGTGTGTGTGTGTCCTGGTGAATTTAGCAGTATGATGGGAAGAGAGAAAATGATACTGACGTCTAGGTCACGCATGGTCAGCACCACTGAAGGTGGATATATGAAAGTGATTTCTTTGAAAGGAGGTGTCGTCAGAGTTAAAATGTCTAAAATGTAGCATCATTTTTTGAGTTTTCCATGTATCAATTTTATTCTAAGGAGCGTCCCAGCAATTTTACTGATTGGACTTTATCTGATGTTAAAATAACAGAAGATGTACAATGGTATTTTGCAAAGGAGAGAGCCAACAGTTAAGTAGCCGCCTTGTGTCAGGTACTCTGAGACTCAGCATAACACCAGCTGATTGGATTTCCACATCAACTCAGGAGGAAACAATTGCTGGGACTGTTTCTGTTCTTTCAGAGCCTTTCTCAGCCAATCAAGGTACATACAGGAGGGCTAAGGCAGTCTGTGGGAAGGGTTATTCAGCATATGTCCTCCCTACTTTGAGCTTCCAGAACAAAGGCTTTTGAAGTTATGACCCCCATTCCTGCCACTATATGTGGGACATTTATGCTCAATCAGAATCTCCAGCCCCAGGCTTTGGTTGTGCTCAGCAAAAAGTAACTCTTGTTCCTTCCTGGTGCTTGGGTTGTCATCACTGGCGCCATCTTCAGCTCAGGGCTCTGGTATCATCAGAGCCCTCCTTGTGATGGGCTGGTGTGATGTAGACCCTGCTCCAGCATTACCCGGCCACCTCGTTCACACTAGATCCTCCCAGTCCCAGAAGATCATATTACCTAGGTTGTGTTAATTCTGGTGTAAGATCTCTATATCTGGAGTTTTCCTGATCTAGCATTTGGAAAATGGGCCAGCTTCTTTTTTAAAGTGCAGAAATATTAAATGGATAGAATATAACTAGGGCAATTTACCCGATCTTTCCCTTGTTCTGGAGAAGACATTTAATGCCAATAAAATTAAAACCAATTTCTGTCTTTGCTTAGAAAGAAATTTAAGCAGCAATGAAAATGAGCCTTTTTAAGAGAAAAGCAAGGCTCTCAGCTCTCTTTGCCATTGTAGTTGGGCTGCAATGCCAGGTCCTGCTTTAAATTTGAAGGTCAAATAGTTAACTTATGATAAATGATACTATATTGAGGTTTGAGCCAAGGCTAAGAGTGTGGGAAAGCTTATAAGAAAACCATTAAGGCTCCAAATTTGCTGACCTGTGAGGACTCTGGACTGAAAAAGTAGAGATTCTTGCAATAAGTATGTACTTGTGAGGAAGCCAGAGTGGGTATTAACTGGTTGAACCAAGGTCAGAGGAAAACAGGATATCAGAACTCAACAATAACCCCATTTAAGGTTTTTACTAACTTGTATTTACAAACCTGTACTCTAAAATTTCAGCTTTGCCTTCCCCTTACCCTTTTCTTCTTTAACTGGATAGAAGAATTTTGTTATCAACTTCAGGCAAAGTGGGCATTTAGAAAGCAATTTCTAATATTGTTTTTTCTGTTTGATACTTTCTTTATGTTGGATAAGGCTTTGCTGCTAAGACGATTCTAAGAGAGCCTGCAAGTGACTTTCCGTTCATCCAGTCCTCAGTTTTAATATTAACAGCATACTTTTTATTGTGATTGCTGTCGTTCATTTCACTTTGTTTGGATTTTAAAATTTGTAGGCTTACAAGCAAGCACAGTTTATGTTGAAGATAACCATGGACAAGTTAAGATGAATTCCATCATAAACTTGAGTAATTCACATCATTTCTCAGTACCCCAGATTCCTTGCACATATATAAAGGTATACCCCCCTTTTTAGTAAATGCTTTCTAATGACCAAAATATTCTACATTTACATATAAATTATAACAGTTAATCTCAAAATCATCCCATAAACCAGTTACTATTGATTTCAAGTTTGTTAGAGTCAGTATGTTAGAGGAGGACATCAAGGTTCTATTGAAATGTTAATTCAGGCACTGTATTAAAACACTATATGAAAATGTGTAAGTATCTCCTAGCCTTAATAGTCTTCGACTCCATTTTTTTTTTAATTTTCTTTTTTCTCTTTTTTTTTTTATTGAATGGTAACTATGTACATTAATGCACTTCTGGGGTACAGTGTGGGGTTTTCACATGCAATCCGAAATACTTCCATCAAACTGATCAACACAGCCTTCATGTCATTTTCTC
>CAUYQV010040675.1:0-10308 GCA_963574575.1 Galagoides demidoff
CTCATAGCAACCTCCAACTCCTGGGCTCAAGCGAGTCTCCTGCCTCTGCCTCCCAAGTAGCTGGGACCACAGGCGCCTGCCACAACGCCTGGCCATTTTTTGGTTGCAGCCATCATTGTTGTTTGGCGGGCCCGGGCTGGGGATCCGAACCCGCCACCTTAGGTGTACGTGGCTGGCGCCTTAGCCGATTGAGCCACAGGCGCCGAGCCAAAATACTAGATTTTGTAACGCAGTGTCCATTGTAACGGGGACGCAGGAGCTCCTAAAGAAAATTAAAGAAACCTTTAATTTTCACACTGACCTTTATCAAAACTGAGTCTTCCCCTTGAAACACTGGGCCACGTCAAAAAAGTCCCTCCAGGAGCTTTCTGCAATTGAATGTTCACCCTCAAAACTCAAATCCTGGACTACACTTCATTTGGAGATCAGAGAGGACACTAGGTCATTTATAACCAAGGATAAACCAAGCCTGAAACCAGTAAACCAGACTGCACTAAATGTGCACGTCAGAATGTGGTTTTCCCATAGCCAACTGTATTTATTATCTGTAATGACTACAAACATAAAGCCTTAAAACAAGGCAGATTTATTATCTTATAATTTCCCAGGTCAGAAGTCTAAAGTGGACAGTCTGTAGGTCTGTCTGCCTTCTGGAGACTGTAGGGGGACGTCTGTCGGTTCCTGGACATCCTCGCGCACTGCGGCATCTTCAAATCTCTCTCTGTGACCTCTGCTTCCATCATCACATTTCCTCTGACCCTGAACACCTGCTTCCCCCACATAAAGACCCTTGTGATTACCATGGGCCCACCAGATAATTCAGGATAATCTTCCTATCTCAAGATCCTCACATCTGTGAAGTCCCTTCCGCCACGTAAGGTAACACATTCCCAGGTGGGTTTAGGACGTGGCCATCTTTGGGAGGCCATTATTCTGTCTACCACACCAACCTTATAAACTCATCTCCCATCTATCTGATTAATAACAATCTCCTAAACTACCAGAGATTACTTAAAAATTCATTATATGGTCTTATCCGCTCAAGTTTTACGGTTGCATTATGCATTATAACATCTGGTGGAATACACCGGGATTAGCTTAAAAGAATGTGAATTCATTTTCTAAACCAGCTTAGACTGCTTAATTTTTCCCATTTCTTAACAAGATAACATGTAATTCTATGTGCTAAAACTAGTGTGGATTTCACTGTATCCCTTGAGGGATGTCGGTGATAAAACGTGAGGTCACAGGTAAGCCTGACACGATACATTTTAGTTCAATTCATTCTTAGTAGCTTACCTCTTAAAACTTATGTGGTTTTCTGGTTACTTTTTAATGACTCACTACCTCTTAGGGACACATGTAAACTAGCAGTAGGCTGAACAAAAAAGGATTTCCAATAATAATACGTGTATTGGCATGAAACAGAATATGGAAATAACTGGCTATTCTTTCTTCCACCCTATCTTGGTTGGAAATGCATTTTAAAATATGAATTAAAGGAATGGGAAGGAAAGGCTTTGCTTATTCTCAAACACGCCTACCTAGATGTTAGCGTTCTTCATTTACGTCTAAGAAAAACTAATCTGAGAAGGATGGAATACAGTTACCCTCAGCTGGGAAGGAGTTAAGTTGAAGGCAGATGAAATGAATGTGATTAGCATAGAGCTCCTGAGAGATCTGAGATGCTTAAAAGGCAAGAGTCAGCAGGTGTAAAGGGCAGAGAGCCACAGGGTGCCTCTCCAGGAGTTTGGGGCTTTTTTAATCTAAGGATCATGGGACTCATACAGGTCTGGTGTGTTAATAGAAAAGGCTTTTCCTGCGATAGTGGAAACTCAGGCAAGAAAGAGTTATTCTGGATGTACAAGTCACAGGGAAGACACACAGCTGAAATTCAATAAAATGCTGTCTCTCAGAACACGGTCCTGTAACCGCTTCTGAAGGCGAGATATTAGGAGCCAGATCCTGCATCCTTCGCCTGACAGCTTAATCTCAACCTGTGCAAGTGCCTACCAGAGAAGCCGGCTGGAAAGAATGAACTTCATGGGTAGAACCTTACCCCTCAAATATTTTCAACAACATAAAACCAATGCAGGCTAATGGCTGAGTCCCTAGTCAATCTTCTGCCAAGTAATGAATCCAGAAACAGGAAAGCATAAGAAATCATGCATTAGCAGCCTCGGAAAAGTCCTGAAGAACCAACGCCCCCAGCTTTTATTTCTTATTCTGTTTTGTTTTATATCACAGGAGTTGGAGGGGACGGGTGAAAAGCATTTCTCCCAGGGCCTGACTTCCAGGAGGCATCCAATGCCCATGGACACATTGGTTGGAGGAACCGGAAATGTGGTGCATTCTTGCAAAGCGAGTCCAGAAAGGAAGAATCCTGGCTTCCCTCCCTCCTGGGCAGGCTCTGAGATTCAGGGAGCACGGCCACGGCCAGGACATCACTGACCATCCGCACTCAGCATACACACCAAGACTGCCGGTCCACAAGTGCACGTGTGCCAAGGATGTGTGCCAGGCACACCTTTATGGAAGGCTAGTCCCAAGCACCTCGGCATTGGGAAAGGAGTACATTCAGCTATTTCATCCTTCATCTATTTACATTAATTTCTAATATTCTCTGAAAGGCAGACAGGGTAAGTGCAGCCATCATTTCAGTTCTGGGCATAGTGATCAGCTGGGACCAGAAGAGGCCAAGTTGGGGGCACAGATACCATTGACTCAACCCAGCAGTCACAGAGAGTATCTAGTAAAGACTGTCTTTTTGAAGTGATCTGGAATGTTTTTTCTATTCAAAATAATGAGAGGACTTTCTGAGATGAAAAATTCATAAACCTAAATGGAGACGTTCTCCAATTTTTATAAATTCTCATTGTGAAAACACTTCCAAGCCCGTGTGGAAGGAGGGACGTGGGAAGAAAAGGCCCGGATGGCCCCCTGGACGTGGGGACGTCAGTGCTGCCCACATCTCAAATCTGAGAACGTGGTGCGATCCGGTCAGTTCACCTTCCATGCACTTGGCTCCTAACAAGATGTGTGAATGCCATTTTCTGCTTATCGACATCTCTGTGGGCTGAAAAGAAGAAAAACGATGTCTCGGTGCATCTGGTATTAGGAATAAATCTACCTCCACAAATGGTACTTGAGGAGAGAATCATTATTCATTACACTTCTCACATTTTGCATCTCCATTTAAATAAAAACATTTACATTTTTCTATCCTGACTTTGCTAGACTATAAAATAGCAGATGATTCATCGCTGGTAGGTAACCAGGTTAGCAAAAAAGAAGAAGGAGAAGAAAAAGCAGCCAACAGCAAAGAAAAAAGTGAAATGAGCTGTAGGTCTTAAACCTGGAAGTGAACTTGGAAACAGAACAAAAACGTGGCAAGAGTTGCCACAGATATCCACAATAGAAACCAAGCCCAGTGAATGAATAGTCAGGACACTGTTCTCTTGGCTCAGGTGCTGGTTCAGGTGCCATCTGGAAGCAACAGCAACTAGTAAGGAAAAAGAAGAGATTCAACAATTGGGAAAGTCTTCCCCAAATCGGTCCCCCCTTCAGGGAATCAAAGTTTTAATGTGAAAGGGTCCGCCTCTATCTCCCACATGGACAAGTTGAGAGTTGTTTTCTCAAGACCAGTGGCCTAGGAAATAGTCTTCAAAACTCTTGCCCAGTGAGATGGGAAGGGTTATAGACTGAATTGTGCCCTGCCCCTACCCCTAAGCCCTCACCCCCATCCAAAATTCATATAGTGAAGCCCTAACCCCTAGGACCCAGAATGTGACTGCATTTTGAGAGAGGGTCTTAAAGAGGTAAAAGGCCAGGTGTGGTGGCTCACACTTAGAACCCTAGTTCTTTGGGAAGCCAAAGAGGAGGAATCATTTGAGGTCAGGAGTTCAAGACCTCCTGAGCAACACAGCAAGACCCCATCTCTACCAAAAATAGAAAAATTGGCTGGACACAGCAGTGCATGCCCATAGTCCAGTTACTCTGGAGGCCAAGACAGGAGGATCCCTTGAGCCCAGGAGTGTGAGGCTAAAGTCAGCCATGATAACACCACTACATTCTGGCCTGGGCAACACAGCAAGACACTATCTCAAATATATATATATAATAATTAAGGTAAAATGATGGTGTGAGAGTGGGCCCTAATCCAATCTGCCCGGTATCCTTATCAGAATAGGAGATTAGGACATAGACACACACAAGGGCAAGACCCTGAGAGGACACAGGGAGAGGAAGGCCATGGGCAGCCAACGGAGAGGCCTCAGAAGAAACCAACCCAGCCCATATACCTTGACCTTGGACTTCAGTCTCCAGAATTATATGAAAATAAATGTCGGTTGTCTAAGCCAACTGTTCTGTGGCACTTTGTTATGGCAGCCCCAGCAAATAAATGCAGCAGGAACAGAGCAAGCCTTCGGTTAAAATGTCAGAAGCAGGTGCCCCCCGATCTTCCTGCCCCTGTCTACACAGAGTGGTTTCCCCTGCCGACCTCTCACCTCGAGTTCCCAGGAGCCTAGAATCCTCACACGGCACCCCCAACTGAAATCAAGTAATAGGGCATTTCACCCCAAATGTTCTTGGTTCTTTGTATTAGGACAGCAATCTGATTAAACATTTGGACACATATGATTATACTAGTATAATCTCTCCACTGTTGTACGCCCTGTGGCTTCAGATGCCTGGTCCTTCTCACGTCTTCCCTTCTCCTCCTCTAGTTTCCAGGGACAGCACACAGAAAATTAGCACATATTGACCACGTTAAGAATCTTATCACATGGAAAGCCAGGCACGGTGGCTAGAGCCGGTAGTGTCAGCTATTCGGGAGGGTGAGGTAAGAGAACTGCTTAAGGCCAAGGAGTTCCAGCCTGGGCAATATAGTGAGATCCCATAGGAAATGTCTACATGGTTATGAGGAATTTTATTACTAACTTCAAACTATGCACCAGGGAGCATTTTGGCTGTTTTTTCCTCCCACCCACTCTCTAGTTCCAAAATAAATGAATTTGGAAAAGGGTAACCGCTGATAACTATCTATAACTTCTAGATGAGGACTCGCAGCAACAGTGGGCCCCTTCTGTGTGCCACCTACAGGGCCAGGCTATAATTCAGAACGGCCCACACGTCACTATAAACTTTCATTAAAAAGAAAATATGCAGGAGCTTCCGGAAAGTAAGTCACCTGGAAAACTGTTGAAAACATCCAAATCTTCATTTCATAAAAACTAGACATTATTCGAGCTTTTGTGATTTCTCTAGTGTTTTACAAAAATAACGGAAGAGGCGACAGAATTAACATCACCTCAGCTGCAGGTGTGGCTCAAAATGTGTGTTTCACATGTAAATTGCATGACTTATAAACTTTCCCTATTAAATGCCTCAAATAAAGAACCTTAACAGGCTCGGCACCTGTGGCTCAATCGGCTAAGGCACCAGCCACGTACACCTAAGGTGGTGGGTTCAAATCCAGCCTGGTGCCTGCCAAAACAACAATGATGGCTGCAACCAAAAAATAGCCTGGCGTTGTGGCAGGCACCTGTGGTCCCAGCTACTTGGGAGGCTGAGGCAGGAGAATCACTTGAGCCCAGGAATTGGAGGTTGCTGTGAGCTGTGATGCCATGGCACTCTGCCCAGGGGGATAGTTTGAGGCTCCGTCTCAAAAAAAAAAAAAAAAGAACCTTAACAATAGCAGACTCCAATTTAACACTTGTTACATATAGAAGAAACGCACAGAGTAAGTAACAAGCACTCTGCCCACACACATCTGCTCAGTCAAGCACTTGGTGGGTTAACCTTATGGTACTCAGAATTTGGCAACTATAGGATTGCGGAAGGAGCAGCTGGCTATCAGAAGCAGTTCTCTCTTTTAAATAACATATATATGTGCATGTAATTTTCTTTCCTCATTGAAGCACCATAATATAGGGGTGTTAATTCCACAGAGAGTGAGGCAGCACCAATAAATCAATACAAAGGTGCATTGGCAATAGCAGTTTTAATACTTTACGACCACAAGAAATATTTAGCATCTTAGTTCATCAATGGTTTCCTACAAAGGATCTACATCTTTTTTTTTTTTGAGGCAGAGTCTCACTATGTCACCCTCAGTAGTGTTCCGTGGCATCACAGCTCACAGCAACCTCCAACCCTTGGGCTTAAGCAATTCTCTTGTATTAGCCTCCCAAACAGCTGGGACTATCGATACCCGCCACAACGCCCAGCTATTTTTTTCTTGTAGTTGCCACTGTTATTTGGCAGGTCCAGGCTAGGTTCAAACCCGCCAACTCCTGTGTATGTGGACGGCACCCTAGCCACTGAGCTACAGGCACCGAGCCAAATGACCTACATCTTAATGTCAGTATAGGGTGATGGTGCCCAGGCTCTTTCTGACATAGGTTTTGAGTTCTGCCTCAAAATGACAGGCTGTGCCTCAGTGAAAATGGAGATAATAGCATTAATATACACCTCCGGTGGTCTTGGGAGGAGTCAATGGGTTAACACAAGAAAACCTCTGACAATGGGACCTGGCCCCTAGTAATTGCTCTGCAATGTCAGGTAATATTTCGGTTAGTTAATGCTTATCACAGCAAACCAACATTCCTGGCAGAGACGTCTGCAAACAGCATGTCACCACGACTGGAAGCTTCACCACTAAAGAAGTCTTTGTCCCCATGTCCTGCTCCCCATTAGGAGTTCAGTAGTCTTGGACCATCAACTTTCCCCTTCATGAAGGTGCCAATATCAGGGTCACCTCAAAGTTCTGCCTGGGGGGGGGGGGAGGGAGGGAGGAAGGAAGGAAGGAAGGAAGGAAGAGTTCAAGGGGCAGGAGGGTGCAGAAACTGAAGGCTGTTCAGAAGTAAAAGCTTTGTAGTTTTAGACCTCAGATGGCTGCCTTCTACCCGTACAAACCAGAGAAGTCTTCTGTGAGTTTCTGGATTAGAATCCAATAAAACCATCCTTCAACCTGGTTTGCCCAGGGGTGGTACATGAAGATGGTAGGGGAGGGTAATGTGCCATATATGTAACATGTGTCTTGAACATAAATTCATGAGAAATTTCTAAATTGCTGTAATTTTATTTAAGAACTAAATTCCAATATATTTACATGTAGGGGGCATATTTACGTAAATCCATGCATGTACATGCGTACTACATATAAAGGAAGAGAGGGACCTCTCACAGATCTCAGCTGTTCCTTTAGCACATGCTGTCTGTCCCTCCCTGAAGTATGGATGTCCACACCAGGGGACAGAGGAACCCCAGCCTGGGGACCCAAACTGAAGCCAATGCAGTCACATCAAGTCCGTGGCTCAAACCTTTGTTAACATTCTTTCTCACAAACTTTCTTCTCATATTTTTTCTCCTCTAAATGTAGGGGGAGAAAAATACAGGGGCAAGAAAGGTGGAAAATCCTGCACAAGCAGAATTGTGAAACAGGCTTTCCAAAATTCTGCTTAGATCCTTAGATTTTTAAATTCCCAGCACTGACATCCAAGCAGAGAACCTAACTCTGAGCGGGTTCAATGCTGGGGTCTCTGCCCTCCTAAAACAACGTGATTCTCACACTTGCCTCTCTCTATGAATATGGCTCCCAAATCTGTGGGACCAGCCCTGACCCCTCTTTCAGCCTCACAAAACCAACTGCATATTTAATTTTTCTATTTACATATCATCAAAACCAGTGCTCATCATCCTAACCCACAAATCATCTCTTCACAGGGATGTCCCTCTACCTGTTAATAATATCACAATAGTTCCAGTACCATGAATGTGAAAGCTCTTGGGCCATCTCTGACAGACTAGTCTCCCCTGACCCTCAGTGTCCATGCATGGGCCAGACCCTATCACAGGGCAAAAAAACCGCCAAACCCATGGTCTGTCTTGGATTTATGCATGTCCCAGCTGACACGGCATAATAAGGCACATTCTACCCATGGCAAGTGACTAATCATGAAATAACATCATACACGTGTCTGGTCTGGGGGAAGTTGTGGCATGGGCAGAACATTTGAAACAGTTAATGCAAAAAGGCAAAAGCAGGTGACTTTTGGTGAATGCAAATAATCTCAGTGGTGCAGCTCAGCCTCCATCCGTCTCCTGCCACTGCCACGTGCTCCTGCCAGGGCACCATCCTGTCCCTTCCCTTCCCACAGCCAGCATGACATGTGCTGTCCAATGGACTACCACGTAAGCCACACACAAAAGTTTACATCTTCTCATAGTCCCATTAAAAAAAGGTAAAAATAGAAAGGTGAACTTAATTCTAACCCATATATTTTGTATAAACAAAGTTGTCCAACGTATTATCATCTCAACATGTAATCAATATCAAAAAATCATGAATGAGATACTTTACATTCTTTTTGCCATGCTGGGACTTGGAAATCTGGTGTGACTTACCCATGCAGCACATCTCAACTCACAAGAGCTCACACGTTTCAAGTGGTTAACAGCCACATGTGGCCTCCATATTGAACAGCGAGGCTAGAAACAGTGCTTATTTCAAATACAGACCAGGGCAATCACCTGGTACTTGGTCCTGCCTTCTGGCCAGGCCTACTCTCACTACCCATGTTCCAGGCCATAGCTGGATCTGTCTACCTGACACAGTCTGACCTGCCTGCTCAAAGTAAGGACCCACCCAACGCAGGAGCCCCATTTATATTCTCAACACCAACCACAAGTGAGGCATTCAGTGAATGTTTAGTAAATCGCTAATCAACTAAAGAGTACAGAACAAAACCCAAATTCCTTAAAATGACATTCAGGTTTAGCTTTTCTTTACCAAGATGCTCTTCGTAGATCCTCTACTCTAGGCCCCAGTGTGACTGAAAGCAGAAATAAGATACAGGGTAAATGTGCTTCAATGTGCTACGTCCTCCTGGAGCACCAGTTAGGCTGACTGGTGAGTATATTTTAAAGATTTCTAGGTTAAAATGCTGTGACATACACTGAAAGAAAAGGCCGAAACCCTTACCATTTTTTTTTTAAAGATTAAATACAATTCTCCAAATACACTCTTTTGCTTACAGAAAACAGCTCTAAAACTGACACTCCAGAAAGCCTCCTACGGATCCCTTGAGTGTTCACTCCCCTCTAGCTGGTTGGTGCATTGATAAAAACCCCTGAGAAACCCTGGCTCCTCCGCCCAGCTCATGTCTCCTGGTCTCGGCTCCTTTGCTGGGAGTGTTTCCCTGACCTTTCTCTCTTTTATCTTCTCTGCCCTTCCACTGAAGGCCTGCGAGTCCATCGTGACCCCTGGGAAGTGCAATTTACACAACTCCAGCTGGCCTCAAAAGCTGCACAACCTTCTGGCATCAATCCATCGCACCCCAAATGACCATTATCAGGGAGGCAGCTTTTTCCACTCCTGAATCTTAACAAATATCCTTGCAGGCCTAGACTCTCTCTCCTTCTGCTTCTAACTCACCAGGGTGATCTGCTGTTGACTGATGGATGGGCAAAATACGCTGCCAATTCTGCTTCAAGTCATCACACAAGAGAAATACATAAAAAATGGAAAGGTAAACCAGCAAGCACGAACTACGGATATCAAACCATCCGCCACCAGCTGAACCGGAGCCCACGGGGGGTTTATGATGATGAGCAAGGGAGACCAATTGAAAACTAAGAGTGAGAAGAATAAAGACAAATGTTTACCGACATCATGGCACACCCCATGTGCGTTTCATTTCACACATTAAGTTTTTAAGGGGCGGCGCCTGTGGCTCAGTGGGTAGGGTGCCAGCCCCCATATACTAAGGGTGGCAGGTTCAAACCCAGCCCCAGCCAAACTGCAACCAAAAAAAAAAAAAAATTAAGAAAAACTTCCCAATAAAATGCAATGTTTACAAAAACCAGAATTAAAGTGAAAATCAATCAAGTAAAACCTACTCGCTGAAAAACAGCCTCATCAAAATCAGGTGAAGTAAATAACTTTGTAAATAAAACATCAGGAAAAAAGAAGTCCAAACTCTGATACTGTTTAGAAGGAAAAAAATTCAAAAAGGTCTTTACTCAAATAGGGAAGGAAATAGTTCAGCCCTCATATTTCAGTATTTCACTTAGGTTTGTAAAACTGGTGAAAGCCAACAGCATTAACTGCTTTAAAAAAAAAAAAAATCATCAAGCATTTTCCTTGGGAACTATTTCTCTCTTAAGTTAAATGTTATATAAACATTCCTGATCTTCATGAACTACTTTTAGTCATCTAGATGACAGGCATTAATTATTAATTCCACCATAGAAGTCCTCTCTGTACCCATTGTACAAGCTATAAATGTCCAACTTGCTTTGCTA
>CAUYQV010040676.1:0-24284 GCA_963574575.1 Galagoides demidoff
TTTATTTATTTTTTTTTTGAGACAGAGCCTCAAGCTGTCACCCTGGGTAGAGTGCCATGGCTTCACTGCTCACAGCAACCTCCAACTCCTGGGCTTAAGCGAGTCTCCTGCCTCAGCCTCCCAAGTAGCTGGGACCACAGGTGCCCACCATAACGCCTAGCTATTTTTGGTTGCAGCCATTATTGTTGTTTGGCGGGCCCGGGCTGGATTCGAACCCACCACCTTAGATGTAGGTGACTGGTGCCTTAGCCGCTTGAGCCACAGGTGCTGAGCCCATTATTCCACTTTATAGCAATACCTGGGACCTGGCTTTTGTGCTCACAGGTGGCCCAGCTGGGAGGGGAGATCAGATCTCTCTGCTTAGCCCAAAGTTTGTAACAATTTCCATTGTTCCCCAGGAGGCAGGAGAGACTTATTAAATAAGACTATTTTGGATACCACTGGGGATCCAGAAATGGGACTGACCTCAGCCCTGCCCCTGGGGAGGCTGCACTCTAGTTCAGGAGCAGAGATGCAGCAGTAAGGGGCAGAGATGGCCTAAGGCAGTGCATCTTCCAGGATTGACTGAGGGTCCCTGAGCCCAGGGACCTTGGTGGCACCTGTGGCCTCTCACCTGTGCACCCTCCCTGCTGTCCCCAGCCCCAAGGGAAAGGTCAGCCAAGAGAGGCCCTGTTTGGGAGCAGGTGAAGAGGAAGCAGTTCCTCTGGCTTGTTCTCTCCTGCCAGGAGCTGTCACCACCTCTGACTTTGGCTTCCAGGCCCCTCCTGCAATTTAGGGGAATGGCTGGGATTGGCTTTCTGCAAGTGATAATTTTCAGCTCTTGTGTTCATGTGGAACCTGGAAATTAATTAGCTCCGACATGAGCTCCAGCCTGAGCACATGAAAAGGAGCCTTGTTAGTTAAAACTCGGCTCTTTGGCTGGTGGGAAGTTGGTGACTAGAAGACCAATCTATGCAGTAACAGTGGAAAGGCCTGGCTAGGGCAGGTTCCACCCATTCCTAACCCTCTAGCTCACATCCACCTCCCTCAGAGAACTGGGTGCTTCCAAAGCCAATCACTGCCCTGTAGGTATCCCAAGTGTTGACCTAATGGGGAGGACTGAATTGCAGGTTTTGAAGAACCCTGGGCTATGCAGTAGGAATCCTCCAGCACATCATTTGGATGAGATCAGAGAAGGTCTAGTCAAGGTGTGTAGGTAGTAGCATTAAAGCAGGAACCCAAAGTAGGGGTTAGCCAGGCAAAGAGCAGAGGAACAGCATTCCAAGAAGGGGAACAGTCTTTGCAAATACTCAGTTAGAAAACAGCTTGGCAGACAGCCAGGATGGGTGGAGCACAGGAGTGGAGCTTGGCAGAGCCTGAAGGTGGCAAAGGACTATCTAGGCAGGGCCTTGGAGGCCTGCAGGGGCATTTCATCTTTATCCTAAGAACACGAGGATCAAGAAGGGTTTGGGCAAGGAGCAGATGGGCCCAGTCATCTTCCCAAAGGACCGCCTCCTACACTGCCCTCTCCTAAGAGGGAGGCTTTACCCCTGCCCCTTCCCCCACAGCTGTGCATCTGGCTCCATTGCCGTCATCACTGTGGGTAATTGCTAGGTGTGCCGGGCAAGCGCTTTCTCTTCTGCTGAGCCGGCGGCGGTGAGTGATAATCACAGCTTTCACCATCCTCCCGCCGCCGCCCAGCACAACCCCCCACCTCCTCTCATATCCTGTATTCTGCAGAGCCCTGAGGAGACTGCAAAAAGGCTCAGGGACTAGGGAGTGAGCATGTCCTCGGAGGTGACTGAAGAAGGGACAGGTATCAGGCCAGTCTTTCCGATAATAATAGCGTTGCGGTTGATAATAATAATTATTATAATTATGAGCCTTTACTATGCTCAGAACAATGATGTGAATTTCCTCATTCAGTGTTTACTTCAACTTCATGAGATGCAGATGATTACTACCCCATTTTACAGAGCAGGAATTGAAGTCGCAGAAAGCTCCAATGATTTGTCCAAGGTCCCCCCACCTGGAGGCACGTGGTGCTACACCAGCTGAAGTCTGCCTTAGCACCTTCTCACTACACACAAGCGCTTCTCAGTACCTGCCAGAACGCGGTTCGGGATGTAACCACACCCTCCCATGACCCCAGCTGATTGGTCTGGGACAGACACGCCCCTGGAGGGCAGCCAATCCGTGTGGTAGGGCGTAGAAATCAAAGATAAGAGGGACCGATCAGACACTCCCTCTCAGGGCTGGGACCAAAGAAGCAGAGAGAGGACTGTGGCTTCGAGGGCTAGTGCAGGCAGAAAGCCTGGGAAACCCCAATGTCCAATGTCCTAGAAAGCCCAAGGCACAAAGCAGAAGCAGGACTCCAAGGGACCAGGGTGCAGGGGAAGAGACTGGCTTACAGAGAAGTGAGTGCCTTGGACCCAAAGGATTCTCTCCTGCTTCCTCGCTAGCTGGGCTGTCCAGTTTGTCTGGGCCCTTCTATATGGGTTTTGTATGGGTTTCTTCTAACTGAAAATGGGGCAGCGAGCTGTGAGAGGAAGTCCCAGGGCCTGTCCAGCTGGGAGGCACCAATTTGCCCTTCCTCCCGCCTCCTCCTCCTGCTGGAATAAGGTCACAGCTGGAGCATCCTGGTAGCATAAGGCCACCTCAGGGAGAGATATCCTGCCTGGATGTCTAACAAGGGGCTGGGGCCTCCAGACATCTGCTACTGCCCCACCAGCTTGTAGCCCTCATGTGACTCGAGAGACAACTACACCTCCGTGTGACCCTGAACTCTGGACTCATTAGTGGCAGCTCTGCTCGCAGCTCTTAACTGAGAGTTGTGCCGATGTCCTTATTATGTTCCCCCTGTATTCACAGCAACTTCAAATTCTGCCCCTGCGCTCCAAACAGTAGCACTAGGACCCTAGTGATAGCACCGTGAGGAAGGGATTATTGTCTCTATTTTCAGGCCTGTGTGTTTTATCCTCAGATTGAAGATGACAAGGAATCCTTCATGAGCAAGGGGTGAGGTGCACATGCGGGGCTCCTGGCACAGAGCAGGCACACTGGAGTAATTAACAACTGATGCCAAAAACCCAAATCCTAACGTGCTCACCTCATTGTCCCCTTTCCTGCCTGTCTTCCTGCTGGCACCAGTACTGACTGCATCTAAGAGGTGGGGGATAGATTTCTATTTGGACGATTCACATATATTTTAAAATTTGCTTTCACACTGATCAAGAAAAACCAAATTAGGAAGGCTGAATTTTAACTGACTGAATAAATGCCTTCCAGAGCTGGTAAGAGGGGCAGGGGGATTGATTATCTGCTGTGGGGGTCCTCCGTGCCCCGTGGTGTGTCTGTTGCTACCAGACGTCAGAAGTGCTGTGAAGCTGTGGCTGGGGCAGCTGTCAGCTGAGGCCCTGATGCTGCCCACTGGGTGGGGTAATGTTCGATTGCATGTCCAGTTGTATTGCTTTTGGCCAAAGGCCTTCTTGAGAACACAAGAGCCCAGAGACCATCAAGTAGGGCTGATGTCAATGTCAGTGAAGATTTTCAGTCTTTCAAGGGTGATTTAATGAGAGGAAACCTGGTCGATACATCTTGGATTTGTTTAACCATGGAGTCAACAAAAGCAGCAACCCTGATGAGAAAGGGAGCTGGCCAGAAAAGCTGCACCTGGGGTTCTTGGCACACAGGAGCTGGAGGTGGCTCCTATTTTCCCCAGGTCAGGCCCCAAACAGCTCTCACTGAGCTGAGTCTGTGGGCCACCTTGCTGACCCCCCACATCAAGTGTGAATGGACAAGATTGGGGGCCAGTTGTAGCTCACCCACTCCAACCCTGAGCCTTTGTGGGTGTATAAGCTCCCAGGAAAAAGGCGCTCTCTGAGAGAAACTATTTTGAATTATAGAAAAATAAAGGCACCTACTTGCATTTCTTTCATATTAAGTTTGTAGATGCCTTTTCTACATCATCATGGGGGTGTTCTGGGGAGGAACATACCTCCTGCCTTGTGGTCATCTCTTCCATGAAGCTTCCCTGATGCTTCCTTGCCCAGCCCTACACTGCCCTGTCCAGGTTTCTGGATGTCAGGTGCCTACATTTCAGTTTTAGCCTCCTCTACCAGCTTGTGATCCCCTGATGTCTGATTCAACTCTGCTTCCACACATGCCTGCTGAAGCAACAAAGCTCAGCCAACCACAGCTCCCAGAAACCCCCCTAGTTCAGCCTCAATACCTTTGCTCCTGCTGTGGTCTCCACCTGGGCAGTTCCTCAAGTCTAACCCATTTTTAAGGCCTATGGAGGCCATCTCCTCCTTTAGGCTGACTTCCTTCTAGTGGCAGGGGAATAGTTTCACCATGCACTCTGGTGGCATAAATCACATCTGTAAGGCTTACAGGTGCATCTCCCAGCCTTGGCAGAGTTCCCCCAGACCTAGAGAGCACAGGGTCTGTGAAGAGCTATTCAGAGGTCATTTCCCATTCTCCTCTCTTCTTCCAGGCTGGCTGGCAAGAGCCTGTATCTCTTTCCCTCCCAGGTTCTGATGTAGTACAAGGCCTCCTCAGGGTATAGCTGCAGGCCAAAAGACTGCTCTGCTGCAGCTGGAGATGGGCTCCCTCCACAACTGGTGGTCCCACTGTCCATGCTGCAGCGTCACCTGCCCCTTTTGTTTTGCTGTTGCCCTGCATAAAGGACGTCCAGCACCACTGACTACTACTGCTTTTCCCATGTAAATAATCAATTGTCTGAATCTAAAAAAGGTCTCATTGGTTCTTTGCTGGCTGGATCTCTTAGCTTTTCCTTCTGACATGTCCTGCCCACTCTTCTGGGATCTCAGAACAGTGCGCATGACCGCTCCTTAGGCTGTGACACTCCACCTCCTGGGACCCAAATGACATAATCATGGCAAACCACAGAAATACCACGCTGGGATGCTGGTGGTACCAAGCCAATCACATCGATGGTCATTTCTGAGAGCTGATGATGTGCCAGGTGCTTGCTGAATCCCTGACACGGGGGATGACTCAACATGACTCCGGCATAGAGAGGTTGATGATTTGCCTAAGGCCACACAGCAGTGAGTGAGTGGATGAAGAAGGGATTTAGACTCAGGGCCTCTGGTTTTTGAATCCATACTTTTGGTGGATGTTTATGGCCATATGACAATATGTACTCACCTTGGCTGATTCTGGATTCCTTTTTGTGAGCCCTGAATGCTTGGCTCTTGTCTCAGTCTGCTCAGACTGCTCTAACAAAATACCATAGACTGGGTGACTTAAACAACAGACATTTGCTTTTCATAGTTCTGGAGGCTGGAAGTCTAAGATCAAGTTGCTAGCCAATTTGGATCCTGGTAATGTCTTTCTTGAGGATGACAGCTGCCTTCTTCTTGTATCCTCACATGGCAGAGAGAGAGAAAGAGAAAGAAGAGTAGTTTGGGCTACTATCACAGCCATCTTCTTGTTTTATTCTCACATAGCTGAGAGAATAATCATTGCTTTCTTGACTCTTCTTATAAAGGTGCTAATAGGATACATGGGGGTTCCACCTGCATGACCTAATTACCTCCCAAAGGTCCCGTTATGGTTTGAATGATGGTGTCCCTCCAAAACTCTACCCAATACAAGAGTATTAAGGGGTGCGGCTTCTGGGAAGTGATTAAGTCATGAGGGTTCTGCCTCTATGAAGGGGATTGGCACCCTGATAATAGGGCTCAAGGCTAAAAGGAGCAGCCTCGTGCCCTCCATCCTTTTTGCTGTGTGAGGAAACAGTCTTCCTCCTCTCCATAAGGCACCATTCTGGAAGCAGAGAGCTGCCCTCACCAGACGCCAACCCTGCTGGCACCCTGATCTTAGATTTTGTGGGTTCTAGAACCATGAGAAAATAAATCTTCTTTATAAATTACCCTGTCTCAGGTATTTTTTTATAGCAGCGTAAACAGTCTAAGATAAGCCCTGTCTCCTAATGCCATCATCTTGGGTATTTAACATGTGAATTTTGGGAAGACACAAACATTCAATCCATAGCATTCCACCCCTGCTTCAAATTCATGTTCTTCTCACATACAAAATAACAACTCTAAAGTCTGAAGTTCAAAGTCTCACCTAATATCATCTAGATCAGATAGGGGTGAGACGTGAGGTACAATCTGCCCTGAGGCAAAATTCCTTTCCAGCTGCGACCTTGTGAAACTAGACAAGTTATGTGCATCCAAAATACAATGCTGGGGTGGGCATAGGATAGGCATTCCTGTTATAAAAGGGAAAAATAGGAAAGAGTGATGGGTCCCAAGCAAATTCTGTGAGACCTCAAGCCTCAAGAATAATCCTCTCTGATTTGATGCTCTGACCTCCAGGACCACCGGGTTGGCAATGTCATGCCCACATCTCAGCAAGGTGGCACTCACAGCTGTGGTTGGAGACTTCCTGGCCTGTTGAATTTGAGGTACTGGCTCTGATGAGCTCTGAACTACCTTCAAGGCCATTTTCCCCTTTTCTTGGAGAATAGTGCAAGTTTTTAGCCAAATAGCTTTATCATCTTATCCTACAAGATCCAAGAAGTCTGATGGCTTTTCTTCATCCTGTCCAGACTGTCCCCTTTGGTTCAAACTAGCAATGCTTCTGCTGAGGTGGCTGACAAGGTCTGTGGTTCACACCTACTCTAGTCTTCTTATCAAATGATCAGTCAGCCACATGCTTGCACACTCTCACTATTCTCTTCAAACACGCTTTCTATTTTATTACAATATGGATAGGCTGAGAATATTCCAATATTTAAGTTCTGCTTCCTTTCTCCTTAACACGTCCTTCTTCGATTCATTTTTCTCTCCTCACATTTTACTATAAACAGGAGGAAACAAGCTGCTGCTTTAAACTTTGCTTAGAAATCTCCTCAGCTAAATATCTAATTCATTGCTCACAGCAATTTCATCACTCACAAGTTCTACTTTCCACAAAACAATAGGACACAAACACAGTTCAGCCAAGTTCTTTTTTCCATTGTCCAAAATTTATTCCTTGGTTCTGCCTGAGACCTCATCAGAATCTCCTTTAAAACTTACATTTCTACCTACATTCTGTACATGGTTATTTACATATTCTCTAAGAAGATGGGAGATGTCTGCACAGCTCTCCTCTTTTCTGAGCCCTCACTGGAATCACCTCTATCAGTACTTCCATGGCCATGTCAGCCTTTTCTAGCATGAACCTCAAAACCCTTTTGGTCCCTGCCCGTTATCCAGTTCCAAAGTTGCTTCCACATTTTGGGTGTTACAGCAGCACTCCACTGCTCGGTCTTAATTTTTGTCTTAGTCAGCTTGAGCTGCTATACCAAAATAGTATAAAGTGGGTGACTTGAACACAGGAAGTTTATTTCACACAGTTTTGGAGGTTGAGAAGTCCAAGACCAAGGGGCAGGCCAATTTGGTTCCTGGTGAGGCATCTCTGGCAGATGTCTGCCTTCTTGCTGTATTCGTACATGGAGGAGAGAGAGACACAGAGAGAAAGACATACACACACAGAGACACACACACACGCGTGCGCACACACTCATACCCCTTCCCCCAATCTCTTTTTGTAAGGGCACTAATGCCATCATGCAGGACTTCATCTAAACCTAATTACTGTCCCCAAATCCCATCTCCTAATACCATCACATTGAGGATTTGGGCTTCAAAATATAAATTTGGGGTGGGAGGAACAAGCATTCAGGCTATAGCAGACAAAGCTTTACCCTGTCTGACTGAATTTTGGCTTGGATTGGCCTCCAGATCTTCCCCAAGAGAGACACAAAGGGAAAGAGTGAAAATATCTATATAATAAACATTGTAACTGAGGAGCTAGGGCTCAGAGAGGCTGGGCAACTTTCTCAGAGTCACATAAGCAGCTGGGCAGAGAGACAAGATATGATGTCCAAGGCCTGCTGCCTCTTATCTCCTGAGGTGCAGCTGGAGATCTCCCCTGTGGTCTGCTTATTGCATTTTTGATTTGGGGAGGGAGTCACAGAGAAGAGGTGCCTTGGCAGGCTGTCGGGATCTGCTGGCCTCCAAAGATGTGCACAAAATCTCCCCTGAACCTCAGAACTGAGGCTCTATCAAGGCAGAGAGGGGCTCATACCCTCCTTCCTGGAAGGAAGAGAAGAGGAGAAGTTATCACCAAGCGGGTAATCTAATGAGTCAGCCAGGAGAAGTCATGGCTCCCTGGACTCTGGACTGTAGAATCATGAAGTCCTTGGACTTTCCACTTGCCCTATCTCCCATCATCCCCATAGACCTGAAAGGCCACCTCATGTTTGGACTTCAATCCTCAGAGGCTCAAGTCCCTGGTGCCTCCCATTCTCTAGCCCCTCTACTCCATTCTGGGTCCCTCTAAGGCAGTGGTTCTCAACCTTCTTAATGCTTTAATAAAACATTTCTAACCCTTTAATACAGTTCCTATGGGTCACGACCCACAGGTTGAGAAACTCTGCCCTAAGGGTCTCCTTTTCACAGTGGTCAGTGTCATCTATCAGTAAAATGACTCAGAAACCAGCTGACAGTGAAGGTCCCTAGGGTGTCCATCTGGAAGATTATGCAGGGATGTCTGTTCTCCAGATTAAGAACTCCTGGATGGGTGCTCCCTGGAGAAACTGGCCAGGGAGGGGGAAATAAGATGGGGGAAGGGGTCACCAAGTGAAGGACAGTGTCAGGAAGTCCTATGAGGACAGCTCCATCCCGATCCTACAGGGGAGTCTGGAGAGAATGAGGCACCCCTAAGAATCTGCACGAACCCAGAGCCAGGGGCATTCATGTTCCAGCATCTGCCAATTGTTGGCGAAGAGCAGTGTCAAGGGGATATGTGCTCCCAGGCCCTCCAGCTCTCTGTGACCGTGACCAGCACAGCTCTGGTAGTCTGAGGAGAGTCCTGGGAAGAAGAGTCCCCATGGTGGGGCACTGAGGTGAAAGCTCACTGAGACTGGGCAGAATGTAGAAGAGATGAGGGGATTAGCAGGGACACTAACAGGCAGAGTCTGCAAAGAAGACCAGCAGCCCTTCCTCTGGCTGGATCCCGGCCTATTCATGAGATAAATGGGCACACAGCCTGTGTGTGTATGAGAAGGCCATTTCTTGTTTCAGACTCAGCATTTCCTCCTTTGTCTTGTTTGCATGTATCATGTACACTGTTTACATGTATCAACCCCACTATTGCAGGGAGGAGACAGGGTCCTCCTGCTGCCACGTAGTCCTGCTTTGGCTGGGGAGGGAACCACTGACCATGGGGACTGACAACCACCACTGATGCTGGTTTCATCCTGACACTTCTTTACGTGAGCAAAGCCTTGTTTCCAGCCAGCATGTGTTTTCCTTGGGAATGCCAATGCCAAGATACAAGGGGTAGGGGTGCTTGGACTTCTACTTCTGGTAACAGCCAACAGATGCCACTTGCTTAAGAAAAGGGTCATACTAGAGACCAAGATTTGTACAAGCTACTAGGAAACTCTGTTCTAAGCACAGCACTGGACATTCTTTCCCATGGTCAGATTCTCTGAATACAGAGTGATAATGCCTCTCCCCAGGGGTGTGCGGAATGTGATCGGGATTGGTAGTTCTCCAAAGACCTTTGGCCACATCCTGGGAGCTCCTGGATGTTGTAATCTGGCCTTTTGATCACATCTGATGCACTTCCAATGCAACAAACAATGGATTTACCCAGAACCTTTGTGAGGACCTGGAGTAGGGGTCCTCAGAGTACACACTTGTTAAACATATGGGCCCCTGGGTCCCGATTCTCTGAGACCCAAAGACTACTGGTGGGCAGGCACCCAAATGATTCCAGTGCAGGGATTCATGTTCATTACTTTGAGAATCCCTGAACTGGGTCAAAATCAAAAAGTAGTCTAAGACAAAGAAAGTGCAGGTAGTCACCAGAAGGCCTGTTTATAGGTGAGGAAGTGTAGCCCAAGTGTAGACTGGAACCTTCTTCTGGGGCATTCTGAGAGGAGTGGGACATCTAGAATTCTCTCCCCAAACCTACAAAAAAGCCACCCTATATACGTGTATACATCTCAAGAGTCTTCACCCCGTAATAGGGGATTATACTTCCTTTTCTGTCATCATGAAATATTCATAATTATTATTATTTTTTGAGACAGAGTCTCACTATGTTGCCCTCAGTTGAGTGCTGTGGTGTCACAGCTCACAGTAATCTCAAACTCTTAGGACTTAAGCGATTCTCTAGCCTCAGCCTCCCAAGTAGCTGGGACTACAGTAGGCACCTGCCACAATGCCTGGCTATTTTTTTTATTGTTATTGCCATTGTTGTTTAGCAGGTCTGGGCCTGGTTCGAACCCACAAGCCCCAGTGCATGTGGCTGGTGCCCTAACCATTGAGCTATGGGTGCCAAGCCAAAATATTTATAATTATTGATCATACATTAGGACACACAGTAGACCCTCCAACATATCACTATGTAGATATTACAATGACCTCATTCTCCCCCCACAATGTGATAACACAGAAATAACAAAACCAAAGACAAAAGAAAAATCTCTAATACTCTACTAAATATATCTTGAATCAAAAAAGATATGAGCATTTCGATTACAGAATATTTTAAAAATAATTATTTTGAGAACACTACCTGTAGGGTATATACAAAGCAACAATCACTGGCAAATTTGTAATACCAAATATTTTATTATAAGAAGACACAAAGGAAATAAATGAACTATGTACAAAAGCCAGAAGGTAGAAAAAAGAAACACAAAACAAATGCAAGGAAAGTCAGAGAAAGAGCATGATAGAAATTAAGTTGGAAAACAAGGTGGGGAAAAGGTAGAAATGATAAAAACATTTGAGAGTTGACTTGTTCAAAAACGAAATACTCATAATTCAACAGCCCTGTTTCACAGATGAGTCAACAGAGGGTCACAGAAGGAAACCTGATGTTGCTAACTGAGGCCTGAGGGAACCCCAAGGAAGCTCAGGTCCTCTGACTCTCAACTTTGTGTTCTATACAGCTCAACATGTTCCTCCCAATGTATTTAAGTTTCCTGGGGCTGTAAAAACCTGCCACAAGTTGAGAGGCTTAGAGCAAAGCAAATTTGTTCTCTCACTGTTCTGGAAGCTAGAAATCCAAAGTCAAGGTGCTGGCAGGGCACCTCATTTCAGCTTCTGGCAGCTCCTGGTCTTCCTTGGCATTGCTTGGCTCAAGGCTACATCACTCCGATCTTTTTCTCTGTTGTCCCATGACACCTATCCCAGAATGTATCTCTCTGTGTTCTCTCCTCTTCTGATACGGACACCAGATATTGGATTTAAGATCCATCCTTATCCAGTGTGACTTCAACTAGAAACATTCATTAAGGCCTTATTTTCCAAATGAGGGCACAATGTAAGACTCCAGGGGGACATAAGTTTCAAAAGGGGTGCTATTCAATCCAATGCACAATCCAATCTGCGATTGAGTACAAGAAACATCTGTCTTTCACAACCCAACTTATTCCTGGGCAGAACAAATGTGTAAATGCCTCCCTCATTGCTAATCTCCTTAGGGAAAGAAAATGTCACACCAGCCCCAAACTGGGGGGCCACTCCAGGCAGGCACCTGCTCAGACAGGTCTGTGGACCTGCCTGCTCCCCAAGGAGGTGGCCCTCCCCTCCTCACCAGCCGCGTGGGCACAGCCTCACACTCACCTCCATGACTGAGACGCCACAGAACAACGCTAACGTAGCAAGGTGAATTTTTAAACTAAATTGGCCAGAGTTTTCAATGACCTAAAGACAAACTCTAATTGTAAGCCCAGAATTCAGTGATAAAATAGAGGTCTGTTTTATTTTTAACAATGCAATACATTATTCATATATAAGCTTTATACTTTTTGGAGTATTTTCTGAGTGTGCATTTGGTGCCAGGATCTTTTCTTGCCTTATGAAACCAAATCCTTCCAATAACCCTATAACATGGAGATCAGTTTCCTAGTTTCTTAGATGAGAAACAGGGCTCAGAGAGGGTAATTGGCTTACTCAGGCTTCATAGCTGAAGTAGCAGAGTTTAGAATTGAGTCCAGGACTTTCTGACTCCAGTGCCTGTGTTCTTGCTCTTGTCCTCCAGGTAGGGCAGGCTGCAGAGAGTTTATTTATTAGACAGTGAGAACATGAGATGCACAGAGTTTAGACTAAAAAGCTAAGTGGGGTGAGCAGTATTCTTGATGAAACTCAGGCCAGTTTTACCTGGGGACAGCTCTCTGATCCTGGCCCCTGCCGACGGCTACTTCTCATTAGCAGTTCCCACAGCTGGACTCAGCCCAGTCAAAGGGTTGTTGGAGGAGCCCACCCAGGCAGGCCAACTCTTGCCCAGGGCTGGTGTCTCAGCAGCCACGCAGCTGCTCTGAACCTGGTAAAGGCTTTCGGGGAGGTACAGATCACAGGACCAGGGCCAGACAGGTGAGCTGGCTGTGGGCTGCAAAACCCCCAGGAGCCTGCCAGCCTATTGATAGGCTTCGTTCTATCCTGCCGCTACCGTAGAACGCCCCAACCTGCAGAGAGGATGCTCAGGTCCCCATCTGACAGCACAGGGTAGCTGGAAGCAAAGCCACGCTCCCCTTTGAGGGCAGCTTGGGAAGAAGCATTCTTCACGGTAAAGCCCAACTTTCCTCCACAAGTGGGACAGGGCCAGCCTTTGCTTCTCTGTGATGTTCCGAAGTCCACCTGTAGCATCAGGTGTCAGAGCCAGAGAAGAATCCTTGGGGGTGGTGGGATTTATAGTGAGAAAACTCTTAACTTGATCTTTCCCTGTGAACTAGCTTCCACTTTTACAAATGCTTGGGTCTGGCAGGCTGAGCCCTAACATTTGGCAGAAATGTGGTTTGTAAACTTGGGTGCATCCTCTCCTCCTGAATGACTGAAAGTTGCCTGGTCTCCATCCCTGTTACCTTTGACTCCTGTTTTGAGGTCAGCAGATGGCCTGGGAAGAGGCAGACAAGGGCAGAGCAAAGCTGGTGGTTGCAGACTCTTCATATCTGCTGTCAGGTAAACAGAGACACCCTCTATCTGAGTCTCTGCAAGGGTTGGCAGGCACCTGAGACTGCCTACTGCATGGGGCTGTCCATTCCCTGGTCCCAAACCATCTTGTTACTACTATCAGTCAAGGCCAGTTGATCTGCTTAGGGTCACTGAGGGAAGATGCCAGCTCCTCCTGAAGCCCAGATAGTTACACTGCCATAGAAGCCTCCTAACAGACTGTGTGGTTCCTGAGGTTCATGCTTTCATTGGTGGCCCTTTTGCGGAGATGAAGCCTCCCACACCAATCACACGACATCTTGGCCTGGCACAAGGATATGTTGCAGTGAGCCTGGCATAAACCGCCCTCACTGTCCCCTTTTGTGGAGTGCTTGCTGAGGAGCTAGGTGTGTTATTTTGGGGGTGTCAGGAGGCCCAGGAGAGTTGTTTGTCTCAAAAAGTGGGCTCTGTTGTTCAGCTGGTGCCTGAGTGACAGCGGCTGTACTTTGCACATCATGATGATGAAAGGCCGCAATTGGCCTCTTGGCTTCTGAAGATGGTGATGATTCAGCTAGAGCCTGGTGGCGTTCTCCAGTTAAATCATTCCCTTGTCATCTCTGTTGTGGCCTCTATGTGCCCAGAGCTTCCCCCCTCTCCCGACCACCATATCCTAAAGCTGATGACTTGTTCTCATGAGCCCATTGTTCCACAGTAGGAAAACTGAGGCCCTGAGAAGGGAAGCAACTCATCCAAGGCTGGAACACAAGAGTGCCCAGGGCCAAGCCAATCCAATGTGGTCTTCAGGGTTGGGAGCTGCTGGCCTTAGGGATGGCCTTATGCTTTCAGAGAAGGCTGTGGGAGGCTGGGGCTGGTGGCTTCCCCAGCTCCTCCCACATATGTGCTGGAGGGACTTCTGGACTCTTCTGAGATTGGAGAGAAGGGGAATGGGAGGATCCACTGAGGACACTAAGCTTTGCCTTGTCATCTTGATTACACGTATTGGCCCAATCACTGCTCAGGAATGACTTGGATAGGAATAAATGAATGAAAATAGAATTAGGACAACACCTAGCTTCTTGAGCTTTTGCTGTGTGTCAGGCACTGTAGTGGTCCAGGGAGAGTCCTTAATTCTCCTCTTTCTCACTCACTTCTGGGCGAAAAGTGGCACTTGCTAGTGCTACACATTCCAAAGTGGTGTTGTCCACTAGAACATTCTGTGAGGATGGAGATATTCTCTATCATAGAATGCTGTCTGACATGACTACTGAACACTTGGAATGTGGCTAGTGTGACATGGCAAAAGAACTGACTTTTCTGTTTTATTTAGCTTTAATTAATTAAATGTAGGTAGCCACCTGGGGCTAGGAGCTCTAGATTTGGACAGAACAGTTCTAGACTATCCATAATCCAGCCACCCTGGCCCAGGCATGTCTGTGGGCCTCTGTAGTACTGTCCTTCAGGAAGTCCTGTTTTGGGTCTGCCTTTGCCAGAGGAAACCCTCAGAGCCCTGCGGGCCCTGCTGCTTCTCTGAACTGTGTTCTTTGCTTCTGCCCCTGCTCTGCACTCTGCCCTGGTCTCCTGGCTCCTCCTGCACATGCTTGTGCCCCAGCCTCGGGACCTTTGCAATGGCTGTCCCCTCTGCTAAATGCTCCTTCCTTAGATGGCCACACGGCTCACTCTCTCTCTTCCTCTTTTTCCTCCAGGCTCTGCTCAATCTCTACTTTCTCAGAGAGGCCTTCCTGACCACAATCAGGGGTCACACATCGGCAATGCAGCCCCCTCCCCACTCCCCGTTTAGCATGTGCATTTTTCTTCAAAGCATTTATGCCACCTGGCATCAGGTTACTTTTTAATTTGTTGTTCATTTCCTGCCTCCCCTGACTAGAATGTAAATGCCATGAGGGCTTTCTTTCCTTTTTTTTTTTTTTTTTGTTTGTGGATGCATCCCAAGCTTCTGGAATAGCTCCTGACATAAAATAGATGCTCAATAAATGTTGATGGCTTGGAGGAAAGACGATCTCTGCCCATCCTCACTGTCCTCAGAGAAGAAGGTACCTTATGCAAAGATACCTGAGGCAGGGTGTGGGCTTTAAACCCAGGTGTATCCACCTCAGAAGCACCTGGGCTTAAGCACCTCATGTCCTGGCCATGAAACCATCTCAAAGCCTCCGTTTTCTCATCTATGAAATGGGATAAAGCATATTATCCTATAGGTAGGATAAGCACCTACCTATCTCATGTTGTTGTGCTGAGCCAGGTGCTGGGTGGTCAGTGAACTTGATCTCCCTCTCACTTCCTCCCTTACAGAAAGAGCTGACCTCTGGGGCAGGTGTAAAGTGGCAGGGTCCTCAGGGGATTGGGCTCAAAGGGGACTAACCACAGCCCTGGAATAGGGGGAATGTTTGGCAGATGGGGCAGGGTACAGACATCCTCTGCCTGGCAAATTCCTCTCTGGGCAGACAAGAAGGCAATGTGTAGGGTATAGCCAGTGGCAGGGGTCAGGAACTGGACCAAGGAACTGGGAGTCTGCCTTGTTCCTAACTTCTAAGGCTAAGCCCAGGCATTCTGCATTATTTCACACTGCCTTGGTGAGTGGGGGCAACTCCAGTGAAGCTAGTGGCTCAAGACAGATTTCCTGGTAGTGTTGCCTGGTGTGTGCTCAGGAGCTGGACCCTTACTGGTGGTTGGACAAGGGGTGGGAGGGAGAAGCAGTACTGCACATGTGTCCCAGAACTCTGAGCTTGGTGTTCCAGGCCTGCTCCCAGGCTTATGTGCAAGGGCTCCCAGCCTGTCCTTCCACCCCTTGGGCTTGGGCATATACCCTTGAGTACCCAGGAGCCTGGAGCCACAGCTGTGACTCGCACCCTCCCTGTCTTGTCCCTGCAGAAGGATGGACCAGCTCTTCTATTTCTGGGTTTAATACAGGTATGTGTTGGGAATGGCCTGCTGTTGCGTGATGGCTGGGTGTAGGGGGAACATGGTGCTTTCCAGGATCTTCCCCCACAGCAGGGCCCCACCTACCACCTGTGCTGGCCTTCTGCCAGCCTGCGTCTGCCTGGAGCCAGAACATCCCTGTTCTCACCTGCCCCCTTGGGCCTACCTCTGTCCTGGGCACATGGCCCTCTCTGTCTACTGAGCCTCAGCCTTGGTCACTACCTGTACCTAGGCCCTCAATGCAGGTCCCACCCTGCTCTGACCAGCCCCCCAAGCCTTGGATCCAAATGGCAGATGCTACCTCCTTGTCAATTGTCCCCCCATTGGACTTCTGAGTGTCAGCAGACTTGAACTCAAGTCCTGGAAGGCGGGCTGGCCACTTCATCTTTCCGAGCCTGGCTTCTCTTCATGTTGAATGAGGGTAGTAGCCCCTTCCATCACAAGTCATTCCAAGGACTCAAGCACTTGGCATAACACCTGGCCCTGGCACCTTCTCTGGAAAGCCCTCAGAAGACAAAGCCCCTGTCTGATGCTGAGCCTGGCTCACATAAATATGCTAAGTGTGGGTGAAAAGATGGGAGGTCACCAGGAGAGATGGAATGGCCCCCATCCACAGGAACCTGAGACTCTAAGGGGAGTGAAGTGGAACCAAACAAGCCCCATTCTCTGAGCTCTGGGCTGGAGCAGAGGTGAGCACAGTAGTTGGAATGTGCCAGGAGGGAAGTCAGGAGAGGCTTCCCAGAGGAGGGCACACTGAATGGGCCTTGAAGGATGCATAGGAGTCTAAGCCAGACAAGATGGAAATGAGGCTACTAGGCAGGGTGAAACATGTGAGGTTGAGACAGAAGAAAGGCCCAGGAATTTCAGAACTTAACCTCTTTCCTGGGAGCAGTGGGATGCATGAAAATTTTGAAGCAGGAGGCATAGCAGAGTGGGATTGGGTTTTTTAATAGCTAACCTGGCTTTAGCATGGAGGATGGACTGAGCAGAGTGGTGGTGGGAGAGTGAGAGAGATCGGGGCTGGGTGCAGGTCAGAGCAAATGCAGGGCTTTTCCTGAGACACTCTCCTCTGCTTTCTATAGCCAACTGAGTGGCTCTATGGGGTCTCACCAGGGCTCTGGCCAAGCTTCTAGTACTCTCTGGTTTTTCAGAACTGTCATCATCCCCTCCAGCCTCGTCTTCTTGTGGGGTGGAAATTTCCCTAGGTCAGAGGCTTCATCTCCCAGCCCAGAGATGCCCTTGTTTCTTGGTGGCACCCACCCCTCCCTGAGCAAGCCCCCTTGAGAATAAGCCACTTGGCAGAAGGATGTGATAAGAAAGAAAGGAGGGAAACACATCCTTTTCAGAATGTCCGTCTTCCTGTTGCAATGTCAGGTCCCTGCAGGAAGGACTTGGGTTTTATTTGCATGTCCCCGAGCCTAGGCAGAGCCTGATGCAGAGAGGCCCTCAGAGAGTGTGTGGGTGTGAGACTGAGTACAGCTGTGAGGCGCTGTCTGTAGCTGGTTGACAGCCAGACAGGACAGAATATCAGTGCCACTCTCTCTGTCTGACATAGCAGCTCCTTCATCCTACCCATCATCTCCCCTGGTCCTTGGTCCCCTCCCTTCTAGGTGCTTCTGGCTCTAGGAAGCTTTCTGGGGGCCCTCTCTACACTCTGCACCTCCTCCCCAGCTCTTATCAAGTACCATTAATTAATGAATGGAGTGATGGTTTGTGTCACTTACCAGACCCAGGTCTCTCTCATTCATTTCTGTGCTCCAGTGTTTGGGGGGATGCCTGCCCTGTGTAGACACTCTACAAACTTTTTCGGAATAAAGGAATCAGTGTTGAACTGATAGATGATAGCTCATGCCTGCACCACAGTTAAAATCACAGGGATGGGAGACTGTGCCCACTTCTACAGAGGCTGCAGGCTGCCAAGCCAATGCTCTGGAGCTAAGTGGATCCAGGTCCACGGGGGTCAGTCGAGGCTTTCATGCCCCATCACTCATTCCAGGGGCATCTGCCTGCCTCCCTTGCTGCCTGCTCTCAGGGTTCCTGGGGAAGCGGGAATTGTGGAAATGCAAATCCCTCATGTGTGGTGCTCAGTCAGCCCCAGGCTGTCCTGATAAATGCTGTGCTCCAGTGTGGGCCCCAGAGAATGTATTGTTCCTGCAATATGGTGTCTTCGGAACACGAGTTACGATTAAAAGAAAATAACAGGTGTGATGGCACCTGGAGTCCCAGCTACTGGTGAAGCTGAGTCTGGAGGATTGCTTGAGCCCAGGAGCATGTGGTCAGTCTGGGCAACATAGCAAGACCCTATTTCAAAAAAAAAAAAAGGGAAATAGAAACAAGAAAACAAGCCATAGAAACTTCTGGCATCAGGATGTGGTGGGAGACCTCGGTAGGCCAGGTGTTCAGAGTTTGAGCTCTGAAGTTGGATGCCTTGGGTTGAAGTATTGGCCCTGCCGCTGCCTGGTGGATGGTCTGGGCTACTCTGACATCTATTTCTAAGTATGTTCTATGGGGAATGGAATCCTTGTTCTGCATTGGAAGCCCCAGCAGGGAGGGTACAGCCCCCTTTCTGGCACATAGGAAATATTCATCAAACTCCAGGACTCCAGGCAGTTCCCTTCCCTCTGCTAGTCAGTTTCCTAATCTATAAAATGGGGTAAAGGATAGTTACTCTTATAGGTTGCTAGGAAAACTCAATATAGTAATTAATGATAACAGAAGCAGTAACCAAAGTTGGTAACACTTGCTGAGGACTTAACAAGCCATTCAAACTACTTTGATTTCCCCATTTTACAGATGAGTAAACTGAGGTATAAGGCCTTAGGTGATCTGCCTGGGGTCCCGAGGGCTGGAGCTATAGAGCTGCTGAGCATCACTTCTAGCCAGACTGGCTCTGAGGCTGAGCCCCTGGGGTCACTATGGGCTGAGTCTCTGATAGTGGGAGAGAAACAGTAGTAGCATGGCAGCAGGAGAACCTCTGTAGGTGGGCTGAGACCCTGCCACCAGCTCATCCCCCACCACTTTCCTACATGGCTTTGCTCCCCTTGAGGTCACACATGCCTCCCCTACCTCAGGTCTGTCCCTGAATTTCAGCTGCCTGGCAACACTGCTGCTGCCCACCTGGACAACCTTGCTCCTGCCCAGCCTTGCTCCTAGAAGCTGCTACTGACCACAGCTCATGCTGCTGGAGCCTATTGTGTCAGGACCAGGACTGGATACCCCCACCCTTGGAGCTGACCCTGAGGTGACAAGTGATCTAGAGGATTTGGGACACTGGTGAGGTAATACTTAGGGGCTGGGCAAGGGTCTGGGGGTCCTGTGTCCCCAGAGGGTTACAGAAACAGAGGTATGGCTGTGAGGGAGAGAGAAAGGAGAAACCTGGAGAAACTTGGGGCAGGACATCAGGGTGGCCTGGGCAGGCCTAAACACCAGATAGGTTGTGGTCATTTTTGTGGGCACCAGTGTGGGTAGAATAGTGCCCCCAAATGCATGCCCACCCAGAACCTCAGATATAGTGTCTACGCAGCTATTATTATGTTAGATGGCGTCATACTGGAATTAGGTGGGCTCTGATCCAATGACTGGTATCTTTATAAAAAGAGGAGGGAACATGGAGAGACACACATTGGGAAGAAGGCCATGAGAAGACAGGAGCAGAAATTGGAATAACATGTTCAGCAAGCCAAGGATTGCCACCATCACCAGAAGCTGGAAGAGACAAGGATGCTCTAGGAGGCTGAGGTGGGTGGATTACTTGAGCTCAGGAGTTTAAGACCAGCCTGAGCAAGAGTGAGACTCTGTCTCTAAAAATAGCTGGGTATTGCAATGGGCACCTGTAGTCCCAGCTACTTGGGAGTCTGAGGCAAGAGGACTGCTTGAACCCAAGAGTTTGAGGTTGCTGTGAGTTATGATGCCACAGCACTCTACCCAGGGGGACAGAGCGAGACATTGTCTAAAAAAAAAAAGCAAGGCTGAATCCTTTCCTGGACCCTCCAGAGGACATGACCCTGCCAATACCTTGATCTCAGACTTCTGGCCTCCAAAACTGAGAGGACACATTTCTATTATTTAAGTCCCCAACCTGTGGCAGTCACAGGAAACTACTACAGACCCTGAGCTCTCTCCTATCCTTGGGCCAGGGGGGCAGGGATAGAAATGAACCCCAGGGACCCCAAACCAACTGAGAGGGGGGACAGTGTGCAGCATCAACATTGAACTCTGTTTTAGGAAAACAAGTAAAGAGCACTTCTGGTGTACTGCGTTACCCTGCGGGGGCCTTGAGACTGATGCTCAGAGGAAAGGTGCCCCCCAGACATGCCCTGGCCTCAGCTCCACTTTCTGCATTGGCGTCATCCATGACTGCGGGGGCATCACTGGAGCGGCCACTGCGTCAGCCGCCCCACATTAATATTTGATGGTGTTGAATCGCTTTCTTTTGAGACTGAGAAAAAGAGGCCATTACACACGGGTAATAAGATGCGCTGGGCTGTTCAGCGCAGTCAGGGCCTGGGGAGGTCGACGATGCGGTGAATAATTCATCTACCTGTAATGATTTTTCTAGCCTTTGTGTCCCTCTTGGCCAGAAAGAACCTGACCACCCTCATTCCCCTAGCCTGTCCTGAAATCCAGCCCAGTACTTGGTCACTCTCTGTCACAACCAGTGTAGCCTGAAAGGCACACGTTGTTCTTGCTGGGTGGCTAGGAGTTGGCCTCAGTTTCCCCAGTCTCACCCTCAGGAGAGTCATGAGACCTGCACCCACCCTTCTACACCATACAGGAAGTGCTGAGGGGCTGGGGGTGACCTTGGAGTCTGTGGCACCCAGGTGTGTGTTATCACGAACGTGCTGCTGTGCCTCTTTGGGCCTTGGTCTCATTATCCTGCAAAATGGGGTTAGCAGCACTTTCTGCCCTGCCTACCTTGCAGGGCTTTATTTCTGCTGTTTTGATTGAACATTTCTCAGTATCTTCCTGGTACAGACGCGGTATTAGCTGCTCTCATTTTATCTTTTCGACCTCAGCAGGGTGGGTGATGCTATGCTCATTGAGCAGGCAGTGCCCCAGTGGGGGAGGCAGGCTGGAGCAGGACACTGACCAGGAGACAGATGTTTGTACGGTGCATGAAGGGGGCTTCCCAGGGAAGAGTGCGAGGGGCCTGGGATGGAGAACTTTCCCTGCCAGGCTCTGAGACAACTGTCCGGAGGAGGCTGCTGTATAACTCACAATTACAGGAATAAAACACGCACAGGTTGATGAAGACAGCAATAGCAACACGGTGCAACACAGTATCGTGGAGAGAGCAAAACTTTCCTCTCGGTCCTTGAATTCTATTGCAGATAACGTTTACATTTTTTAAAATGCTTTGTATGCACACTTTGAGTAAGCTTCTCCAAGGGCTTCCTACTGACTTCAAACAACATCCCTGCTGGCTGCTAGGCCTTTGTCAGACCTGTTTCCTATCACTGCCTCTTCTTGTTTTCCTGCAACTCCTTTTTTCTGCTGCTTGAAGATGCCAAATCAATTGCCACCGCAGGGCCTTTGCAAACGTGCCATTTCTGCACCAGGAATGAGCCCTCTGACCACATCTTTCCTTGAGCTTCTTCACTCTCAGCTCAGATATCACCTCCTCACAGGGGTCTTCCCTAAACACGTTCCACGTTGCTCCCCACTCCCAGCCATGGTCACTGTATGTCAAATTGCCCTTTGAATTTTGCCTCAGAGCATTTAAAGCTACAGGACACTTTCTAGTACAGTCACGTCTTTGCTTGTTTGGTGTCTGTCTATCCCCCAAGGTTGTAAAAGCACCAGGGCAGTAGCCATGCCTTGTTGGTGCCTGTATCTCAGAGGCACAGTGATTAACATATTAGCACCACTTAAGGAGTATTTGTTGCAGTTGAAATAATTCTGGGCAGCATCCTCACTTGTTGGTGTTCACTTTAGCATATCAGCCAGACTCTAGCCAAGAGACAGAACCTACACAGGAATTTGAACAAGGAAAGTAAAGATTGTTGGTTATGGCTCGGTGTCTGTGGCTCAATCAGCTAAGGTGCCAGCCACGTACACCTAAGGTGGCGGGTTCGAATCCCCAGCCCGCCCGCCAAACAACAATGATGGCTGCAACCAAAAAATGGCCGGGCATTGTGGCAGGCGCCTGTGGTCTCAGCTACTTGGGAGGCAGAGGCAGGAGACTCGCTTGAGCCCAGGAGTTGGAGGTTGCTATGAGCTGTGATGCCATGGCACTCTACCCAGGGGGATAGCTTGAGGCTCCGTCTCAAAAAAAAAAAGATTGTTGGTTATAACAAGGATTTGGAATAAGCAGGGGCTGGGTAACAAGAAAAGAGAGGACATCCAGAAACATTGTGGTAGCCAATATGAAGAGCAGCTACTACCCTGGCTCTGAGCTGGAGCAGCCAGGGAGGACCCTTGCCTAACCTGGAGCAGACTCAGTGGAGAGGGCACAGCTGTGGCTTGGTGGATGTGGCTGTGCAGTGAACCAAAGAACTTGCTAGAAATCCACCCTTTGGGGGTAGGGGAGGCTGTTCTTGGGAAGATATCTTGCTGGAGGCAATGGGTTACATACTACCTTAGAGAGATGAGAGGGAAGCTGCTGACCACTGTGCTGCTGGAGCCAGTTGCTGGAGAAGTCCCCCCCGCCTCGAGAGCCTGCCCAGTAAGCAGCACAGGAAAAGGAAGGAAAACCCCTTCCTTTTGCCCTATCTCTCCAATGCCCTCTGCTAACAAAGCTTAACAGGATACTAGCAAACAAAGAAAAACTCTTAAAAGTTCCCCCTTCTCAGCAATAAAGAGTGGATTTGAGCTACGGGACAATAGTCCACCCCTTTGGATACTCAGCCTCCACACGTACACTTCTATACACATTTGAACTCCCATGTAATAAACATCCATATAGGTCCACTTTACAAGATCCAGCTACATATCTTACAGAGTTTTTGCCCTTTCCCTGAAATGAGGAGATATATGGTCCCAACACTGTTCCCCTCACTGACTATGAATTACTCCTCAAATTCATTTGCATTCCCACTAAGTATTTTGTTATCTAAACGCTAACTTGTAAAGTCAATTACCCACAGTTTGTATATAAGATAAAAATGGGAAGGAAGGAGAAGCAAATGGTTAGTCTGTACAAATAAGCAATATATATGTACATATATATACACACATATGTATAACACACACACACATATATAACAAGCAAACAGAAAATGGAGTAAGCTATTATAGGACTCTTTTGTGATTTAATCATGAGGCTAGAATTGTTATCTATGGCTTCCTTCTTCCCATCTGTACTCTGCTGTCCTCAGCCAGAATCTCAGCTGATTTTTGATCAATGGAGTGATCCAAACCTTCCTTCCTGAAGGCTATGAGTCCTCAACCATCCTGCATTTTAGGGGCTGTTGTACTTTTCCATTACCCATCTGCTATGGTCTGCATGCTTGTATCCTCCCAAAATTCATATGTTTAAATCCTAAATCCCTAGATGATGGTATTAGGGGTCTTCGGGAGGTAACCCTCATCACTGGGGATAGTGAGCTAGTTTGCCCTCCCACCACGTGAGGACATTAGCAGGAAGGTGTCAGATTCTTGCCCAACAGCCAATCTGCCCACACCTTGATCCTGAACTTCCTAGCTTCCAGAACTGTGAGAAATAAATTTCTCTTCTTTATAAGACATTCAGTTTATAGTATTTTTTTTTATGGTAGCCAGATGGGCTAAGATAGAAAATTAGTACTGAGAGGCAGGGAAGCTGCTGCAGCATATACCTGAAAATGTGGAAGTGGATTTGAAATTGGGTAATGGGTAGAGACTGTAAGAGTTTTGAAGTGTATTCTGAGAGAGGAAGGTAAAGGGCAGTGCTGGTAAGGACTTGGAAGGGGAGGAGGAGGCTGCAGAGTTTTGTTAGAACACGGCTGTGGCAGGCCACTCTGGTGAGTCTCAGAGAGAAAGGAGCATTTTAATGCACAGTGGAGGGAAGGCCATCCTCGTCTTAAAGTACGAAGAACTTGGCTGAATCATATTTGTGCCCCAGTGTTCAGTGAAAGGGAGAGTTTATGAGCAATGAAGTTGGATATTTGCCTGAGGAAATTTCTAAGCAAAGTGTTGAAGGTGTAGCCTGGTTTCTCTTGATGGCTTATAGTAAAATGCAAGGGAGAAATGATTTAAAGACAGCATAGTTAATCAAAAGAGAAGCAGAACTTAAAATTTTGGAAAATTCTCAGCCTATCCATATTGGAAAAAAGGAGAAAAACTTTTTTTTTTTTTTTTTTGAGACGGAGCCTCAAGCTATCCCCCTGGGTAGAGTGCCATGGCATCACAGCTCATAGCAACCTCCAACTCCTGGGCTCAAGCAAGTCTCCTGCCTCAGCCTCCCAAGTAGCTGGGACCACA
>CAUYQV010040678.1:0-15793 GCA_963574575.1 Galagoides demidoff
TTCTGGCGGGCACCTGTGTTCTCAGCTACTTGGGAGGCTGAGGCAGGAGACTCGCTTGAGCCCAGGAGTTGGAGGTTGCTGTGAGCTGTGATGCCACAGCACTCTACCCAGGGGGATAGCTTGAGGCTCTGTCTCAAAAAATAATAATAATAATTATCTTCTATTTTTATTTATAAATATTTGTTGTCTATTTTTTTGAGACTTTAAAAAAAAATGAGTATTCCCACAAATAATTCTCCTCACTATTTAGAGACCCTTGTGGGGGGGGGGGGGTTGTTTCTTCTCTCTTAATATCAAAGTTTCCATAATTCCAGTAGCTGGTATTTCAGATATTTGTTTTCTTGCTAGAATTGTACCTTTTTGTAATTTTAAATTCAATTGTATCTGGGATTGAGGCAGAATTTTGCTGTAAATTATGAATTACGTATTGTTCTCTTTGATCATCTGTAGTCGATGCCATGATGTGTTTCCCAGATTCTCACAAATCCCCCAATGCTGGGCGATGCCTGTGGCTCAGTGAGTAAGGCACCAGCCCCATATAACAAGGGTACCAGGTTCAAACCTGGCCCAGCCAGCTAAAACAACAGTGGCAACTGCAACAAAAATAGCCATGCGGCTTGGCACCTGTGGCTCAAGTGGCTAAGGCACCATCCACATACACCTGAGCTGGCGGGTTCAAATCCAGCCCAGGCCTCCAAACAACAAGGATGGCTGCAACCAAAAAATAGCCGGGAGTTGTGGCAGGCACCTGTAATCCCAGCTGCTTGGGAGGCGGAGGCAGCAGAATCGCTTGAGCCCAGTATTTGGAGGTTGCTGTGAGCTATGATGCCATTGCACTCTACCCAGGGCAACAGCTTGAGGCTCTGTCTCAAGAAAAAAAAAAAAAAAAAAAATTGCTGGGCATTGTGGCAGGTACCTGTAGTCCCAGCAACTTGGGAGGCTGAGGCAAGAGATTCACCCTAGCCCAAGGGCTGGAGGTTGCTATGAGCTGTGACACCATAGCACTCTACCAGGGTGACAAAGTGAGACTCTGTCTCTAAAAAAAAAAAAAAAGAAAGTAACTCCAGATGGGGTCCAAATAGCAAAAGAACTAAAATTAGAAGAGGAGCTTGATGATGGGACTGAATTGCTGCAATCTCATGATCAAACATGAATGGATAAGAAGTTATGGGGCAGCACCTGTGGCTCAAAGGAGTAGGGCGCCGGCCCCATATACTGGCGTTGGCAGGTTCAAGCCCAGCCCCAGCCAAAAAAAAAAAAAAACTGCAAAAAAGAAGTTACTAGTTACAGATAAGCAAAGAAAATAGTGTCCTTTTTTTTCTTTTTCTTTTTGACAAACAAGGAGTCTTCCAACAGTTTATCAGAAAGAATATAGACATTTAAAAAAATTCCCACTGTCATGACTTTTTTTTTTTTTTTAATATATGAGACAGGGTCTCTACATATCACCCAGGCTGGTCTGGAACTCCTAGGCTCAAGTAGTCCTACTTTCTTAGCCTCCCAAATAGCTAGGAGTATAGGTGTGTGTCACCACTCCTGACTGAAAGCGGTTTCTTGAGATGGATCTACTCCTAGTGAAGGTGCTGTGGACGTGGACGCTGCTCAAATGACAACAAGACTTAGCATATTCTATAAACTTAGTTGATAAAGCAACAATAAGTAGGATTTAAAAGGACTGGCTCCAATTTTGAAAGATCTACTATGAACAAAATGCCACCAAACAGCATAATATACTACAGAAAATCTTCCATGAAAGGAAGAGTCAACTGATATAGTAAACTGCATTACTAAAGGAGGAAGGACCTTCCTGAGGGTGGAGGAGGAGGTTGTCTTAAAAGAAGACAATCAGCAATCACCTGCTGATCAGTCAGCAGCCATCAATATCAAGGCAAGATCCTCCAACCTAAAAACGATCAGGGCTCAATGAAGGCTCAGATGATCATCAGTATTTTTTTTTGCAATAAAGCATTTTTAAATTAAGGTGTGTACACTGTCCTTTTAAGACATAATACTATAGCACATTTAATAGACCGCTGTATAGTATAATCATAACTTTTACAGGCACTGGAAAACCAGAAAGTTTGTTGGCTTGCTTTATTGTGGTATTTGCTTTATTGCAGTGGTCTGGCACCAAACCCGCAATGTCTCGAAGTATGCCTGCACCTCACTTACTATGGGCAGGGCAGTGGTCGAAGAGATTTACATTTCTCAGCTGGACTACTGCAATAATTTCCTAACTGTCCTCCCTGCTCCCAGCTTCTAACTGATTACACACACCTGCCTGAGCAATCTCACCAAAGCTCAAATCTAGTCCTCTTATTCCCTTGATTAAAACCCTCCAGTGACTCCTCACTGCTTCTAGACTATCAGTAGTTCAGTATGACTTACCAGGCCCATCATAATCCAGCCCTTGCTTGGATGGCCTTACTTCTTTCCATAACCCTACACTCAAGTCATTCCAAACTTCTTGCAGTTCCCCAAACTTGGCACTGCCTCCTTGGCCTTTGTGCCCTCACCCGCCCTGTCTGCCTGGCAGACACCTCCTGGATTCCCAACGCCCCATTCAGTGGCCCTTCCTGTTTGAAGCCTTTCCTGACTTCCCCCATTAGGATTTACTGCTCTCCTTGGTATGACCTCACTATACCACAGGACACTCCACAAGCAAAGCAGGAAGGACACTTAATTGCCCCTAGTGAATTACACCTCTTTATGGCTGTGTCAAAACAAAACACATCCTGAAGGACAGGGACCTTATCTTATCTCATGTTTTAATCTCCAGGACCAAACACTGTATATGATGATATAGTGGATGCTTTGTAGTTAAAATAACCAATCAATACATTATTTTTCTTGAGGTTTAACTTGTTTGATCCTGAATACTATTTAAGGTGAGTTACAAAGATACTGACAATATACGAAGAAAAAAAACTTTTAAAAATAGCTTTTAGGCTCGGCACATGTGGCTTGAGCGGCTAACTGCCAGCCACATACATGAGAGCTAGCGGGTTCGAATCCAGCCTGGGCCTGCCAAACAACAATGACAGCTGAAACAAACAAACAAAAAAAAATAGTCAGGCATTGTGGCTGGCGCCTATAGTCCCCGCTACTTGGGGGGCTGAAGCAAGAGAACTGCTTAAGCCCAGGTGTTGGAAGTTGCTGTGAGCTATGATGCCACAGCACTCTACCCAGGGCAACAGCTTGAGGCTCTGTCTCCAAAAAAAAAAATAGCTTTTAAGTGGCTCAGTGCCTATAGCTCAAGCAGCTAAGGCACCAGCCATATACACCAGAATAGGTGGGTTCAAATCCAGCCATGCCAAACAACGACAGCTGAAACAAACAAAAAAATAGCCAAGCATTGTGGCGGGCGCCTCTAGTCCCAGCTCCTTGGGAGGCTGAGGCAAGAGAATTGCTAATGCCCTTGAGTCGGAGGTTGGTGTGAACTGTGATGCCACAGTACTCTATCCAGGGAAACAACTTAAGGCTCTGTCTCAAAAAAGAAAAAAACAATAGCTTTTAAGTAAGGCAAATAAAAATGAATGGCTGAAAATAGGTCAATCTGACAAAATTTTATGTATTCTTTTTTTTTTTTTTTTTTTGAGACAGAGTCTCACTTTGTCACCCTCGGTAGGGTGCTGTAGCATCATAGCTCGCAGCAACCTCCAGCTCTTGGGCTTAGGCAATTATCTTGCCTCAGCCTCCCAAGTAGCTGGGAGGGACTACAGATGCCCACCACAACTCCTGGCTATGTTTTGTTGCAGGCTGGCTGGGGCCGGGTTTGAACCCACCACCCTTGGTATATGGGGCCAGCACTCTACCCACCGAGCTAAAGGCACCGCCCTATATGTTCTCTTCTCAGAAAAACAACTTGACACCTAGCATTTTGCACCTATTTTAAGGAAATCACAGAAATTTGAGGCATATCCACGGACCTCCCACGTTAAAATCCCCAATATGAAGGAAAGAAGCTTTCATTACCTATCAGTGAGGCAGGTTTCCACAGGTATTATTTCCCCCAGAAGGACTTTAAAATGTTCTCTGTCTTACCTAAATACCAAAACCCTGTGCTTTAAGTATCAACCCTGGTGAGTGTTAGGCTCTTTCTAGAACAGAGGCACATAACAGGAACTCTTAGCCACTTCTGGAGGTGACACCTGCAGGCCAAGATTCTCCAGAATTCCACAACATAAAAGCTCTATAATTCTACATCATTAAGTGTGGCCAAAAAAAACTTAAGAATGGAAAATATTCAAAGTAGGTATAACCAAACAGATATCCCAACTGTTTGGGTTTTTTAATCTCATTAAAACACACAGAGAATATCTAACTTTGAGTAACACAACTTCCTGCAGTATCTTCCAAGAAAAATTAGTTGAATTGAAAAACATATATGTTAATAACTAAATGAATTTTCCCATAGTTAAAAGTTTGGGTGGAAAGTCTAACAAAAATCATAACTTTGTTTAGAATAACTAAAGCATGACGTTTTTGTGGTAATTAGATAAGAAGATCAGTTATCTATCTAAAATACTTCCATATTGTGATAATAAATTATCTTTTTTTTTTTTTTTTTTGAGACAGAGTCTCACTTATTAACCCTCGGCAGAGTGCTGTGGCAATCACAGCTCACAGGAACCTTCAACTTCTGGGCTTAGGTGATTATCTCACCTCAGCCTCCCAAGTAGCTGGGACTACAGGCGCCCCACCCCCACCCCCACAATGCTCAGCTATTTTTTTTGTTGCAGTTTGGCAGGGCCGGGTTCGAATCCGCCACCCTCAGCATATGGGGCTGGCGCCCTACCCAATGAGCCACAGCCACCGCCCTACCACTAATTTTATTTAATTTTTTATTTTTTAGAGGAAAAGCAAACGTCCAGTTTATTAACAGTCACATGTGATCACTAATAAATACATGTTTGATGAGAGATCAGCCTGGAGATAAGAATTCCTAGCCACAGAATCAAAGGTTGAGGAATGCCAGCAACACCTATGGACAATATTATGTAGTTTCCGACACAAGGGCGCTAGAAAATTAGCATTAGATTTAATAGTGGGTTATAACAGAAATGCAGTTGACTAAGGAGTGTTCACACCTCATAAAAACATAATGGCTTAGTCCTGGGTCAGCAAATTGTAAAGGCCATAACAGAAGTATTTAAGCCTTTGCCAGGTGTCTGCCACGGTAGTGTGATAGCGGCCACTGGCAATATCTAAACAAGTAAGAGTGGCTGTGTTCCACTAAAACTTTTTTTTTTTTAATAGAGACAGAGTTTCACTTTATCGCCCTCAGTAGAGTGCTATGGCATCACAGCTTATAGCAACCTCCAGCTCCTGGGCTTAGGCGATTCTCTTGCCTCAGCCTCCCAAGTACCTGGGACTACAGGCGCCCACCATGACGCCCGGCCATTTTTTTGTTGCAGTTTGGCCAGGCCTGGCTCGAACCCACCACCCTCAGTACATGGGGCTTGCGCCCTACCCTCTGAGCCACAGGCGCTGCCCCCAATAAAACTTTATATACAAAACGGGCTTTTGGTAGAATTTGGTCCTTGGGTTCTGGTCTAAGAAGACCAAACATGAAAAACTCTTAGACTCTCTCCTGTACTTCTCTTACAGAAATTGCCATGAGAAATTCAGTAACTATCCCATTGAAATCAATATATTAATATGTTGTTATTCTTCCATTGTGGTACCCTATTTACTACTTATTCTGATATTTTCTTTTCTCATTTATTCTCAAGCCTCTTGAAATTTTTTTAAGGGACCCACATCAAGCCACTTATCTATAGTTTCCAGAAAACACTTTTATCCCCCTTTTGGATATCCATGACAACCACACATCTGCTGGTAACTATCTTATTACTGATTTTATAGACTTTAATGGTTCCCACATCAGTAAGCTCTGGAGGCAGTGTGTATACCAGGGGATTGAGCTCTTTCAAGTTCACAAATTTTTTTTTTTTTTGGTAGAGACAGAGTCTTATTTTGTCACCCTCAGTAGAGTGCTGTGGCATCACAACTCACAGCAACCTCTAATTCCTGGGCTTAGGCAATTTTCTTGCATCAGCCTCCCAAGTAGCTGGGACTACAGGCACCCACCACAATGCCCGGCTATTTTTTTGCTGCAGTTTGGCTGGGGGCGGGTTTGAACCTGCCACCCTCAGTATATGGGGCTGGTTTCCAACTCATTGAGCCACAGGCACTGCCCCACAAATGTTTTTGTGCAGAGAGGAATAACATGATCAGAGCTGCTCTTCAGGAAAGAAAGATGTCCAACTACTGACCAAATAGACAGAATAATGGAATAATTAACCGGGCAGAGAATAATGTCCTTTATTATGAGCCATTACAGGCTGAATTGTGCACCTAACCCATAGGTTGAAGCTTTAACCCCATTACTTCAGCATGTGACTGTATTTGGAGATGGGGACCTTTAAAGATGTGATTCTCACTGCATTTTCTACATGACAGTTTAATCTTCCAGACCCTGACTTCAAGGTTCATTCCATTCTATACAGTCATGGGCCACATAAAAATGTTTAGGTCAACGATGGATGGTGTACACGATGGTGGCCCCTGAAGATTACAATACTGTATTTTTACTGTACCTTTTCTATGTTTAGATACAAAAACTCTTACCATAATGTTATATGATACCCATGTCAAGTCACCCATCGACAGGAAACATTCTGAGAAATGTCTTCCTAGGTGATTTCACCCTTGTGTGAACATCACAGTGTACTTACACAAGCCTAGATGACAGAGCCTGCTACACACCTAGGCTGTGTGCTACTAAACCTGTACAGCACGTCACTGTACTGAACATGGTAGGTAACTGTAACATAGTGATAAGTGTCTATGTATGTAAACATAAAAAAGGTACAATGAGGTTCGATGCCTATAGGTCAAGCGGCTAAGGCACCAGCCACATATACCAGAGGTGGCGCGTTCAAATCCAGCCCAGGCCTACCAAACAACGACAACTACAACAACAACAAAATAGCAGGCATTGTGGAGGGAGCCTGTAGTCCCAGTACTTGGGAGGCTGAGGCAAGAGAATGGCTCAGGAGTTGGAGGTTGCTGTGAGCTGTGATGCCACTACACTCTACCCAGGGTAACAGCTTGAGGCTCTGTCTCAAAAAAAAAAAAGGCTCGGTGCCTGTGGCTCAATCGGCTAAGGCGCCAGCCACGTACACCTAAGGTGGCGGGTTCGAATCCCCAGCCCGGGCCTGCCAAACAACAATGATGGCTGCAACCAAAAAATGGCCAGGCGTTGCAGCGGGCGCCTGTGGTCCCAGCTACTTGGGAGGCAGAGGCAGGAGACTCGCTTGAGCCCAGGAGTTGGAGGTTGCTATGAGCTGTGATGCCATGGCACTCTACCCAGGGGGATAGCTTGAGGCTCCATCTCAAAAAAAAAAACTGATACATTTGTCCCCCTACAAAAAAGAAAGAAATATTTCTACCCTATTTCAAATTGAAGAAGTTTGAGGCTCAGAGGACTTAGGTGAACAGCCCAGGATCACAGATATCTCTTGGGAAAATGTAGATTCAATTCAAAATCTATATTGTACATTATAAGTAATTAAGTTTCATGTTTTGAAATTATGATACAAATTATTCCAAAATTACATACTCTTGCTGCCTTTTATTGATTTTTATTATATTTATTAAAGTTTATTGTTAATACCTAAAATTTATAATTTTTATGAAATAATTGGCCTCCATATAAATAAAATCTTAATTTAATCAGGAAGAAAAAAGCAATAGAGAAAAATAAAGAAATGGGTCTTATAACGACAAAGGGACTATTAGGCAACCTTATACTTAAAATACACAATTCCTAAATTACTGTACCATGGTAGTAATAGGATTTAGGGGAAAAAAGGATGTATCTGATGTTTAAATGATAAAAGTTAATTTTCAATAAGATTCTTATATGATGATAACTAGGCAATCTAGGCAAATATCAATGTAAACTCTCATATGATAGATGAAAATTAAATTCTTATAGAATAGAAAATTGAATTAAGATTAGATTTGAAAAAATGGATTAGTATGGTATAGTTTTCAGTCACAATATACCAGAAAGGCTTGAATATGTCCTACTACCATTAACAACTAGCAAATTGGCAAAAAATATACAGAGCACCAGTTCACAGATATCAGACAACAGGCAGCTCAAGGCTGTGACCCAGAGACGAAACAAAATCTCTTGGAGTTCAGTAAATAGCATGACTTTCTTCCTGGAAGTTTGGGGAAAGGAAGAAATGAAAGTATCAAGGCTTCCAGATAGTAGTTTGGTTCTTGCTAAGAACAAAATTTTACCTCTGCCCTGGGCTCTGTTTTTGCCTTCTTTACTTTTCATGTTAGTCTATGGACTTGTCATCTTGAGAAAGGATTTGTGAGACCTGTTTAAGTAATTTAAACTTCTTAGGAAAAAGGCATATATCTTTTTTGTTATTTTATCCCTATCAGGGGGCTCATAGTAATGACTCAAGATATAATTATTAGCAAATAATTTTCTTGAATTTTCCCTTACAAAGGGAGACTTTTAGGTGTGGCCATGTGGCTGGGCTTCACCAAGAACTTCTGTCTGGGACTGTCAGAGGAGTTTTTCACTCTTTCAGCATTTTCTTACAATGACTCTCCATATCATTGCCAAAATCACGGTTATCTTGTATTTTTAGTTACACCTGTGTTTTGATCTTAATCTCCCAAACTACATTTTTATCTTTCTATAGCACCACCTTTTAATTTAGATAGCGCATCTTAAATCTTACCCTCTGGCTCAACATACCTCAAGGCACACATCATAAAATTTAAATCTTGTTAACTCACTCTTAATGGGCTGGTGTGAGCTGGCTTATCACAGCTTTAAATATTTAGTATGCTTTTATTAGAGTATGATTTCTTTTGTCTCTCAAACAATCAATTGCCCAAAATCTGGTAGTGCTCTTGTAGAGAACCAAGGTTGGAAGCTGTAACCCATCTTCTTCTGATCAGGTACAAATGTGTCAAATATTTCCATAGCTTCTAGATGACAGAAGCAAAAATTTACAAATAATATGTGTGTGCGTGAAAAATAGTCTATATTCTTTTTCCTATAGAAATAAGCCCACCCTATTTCTTGCTTCCACTTCAGAAAGCAAAGATCTCGAAGTCGCTTTTGATATAGATTGTCACTAACTTCTCTCATTTTCCCTGCCACAAACTCCAGTACAATTTCTGCTGAATAATTTTAACTAATGATCTTTCACTAAGGTCACCAGGCCATCTATTTTCCTAATATAGGGGGCAGTTTCAATTCATGTGTTGCATGTGTGCATTGAGTCTTAAGTTTTAGTCTTTTAAATATGCTCTTATCAACATTCTTTTTTTTTTTTTTTTTTAAGACAGAGTCTTACTTTATCACCCTTGGTAGAGTGCTATGGCATCACAGCTCACAGCAACCTACAACTCCTGGGCTTAGGTGATTCTCTTGCCTCAGCCTCCCGAGTAGCTGGGATTACAGGTGCCTGCCACAACACCCGGCTATTGTTTTGTTGCAGTTTGGCAAGGGTTGGGTTTTAACCCACCACCCTCACTGAGCCACAGGCACTGCCCCCAACATTCTTTTTTTTTTTTTGGCCGGGGCTGGGTTTGAACCCACCACCTCTGTCATTTGGGGCTGATGCCCTACTCCTTGAGCCACAAGTGCCACCCAACATTCTTTATTGTATAATCATTCCAACTCTATTTCTTCTTCTTTGCCTTTAAAGTTAAGATTGTAGATATGCGAGTCTCTTTCTCATTCTGTAAACTATTCCCACATGACTACTTCTGTCTCTTGAGCTTCCAGTTTGTATAATTTTTTATAAATTACAGAATCAAACACCCAACTGCCAATGGCCATTGCAGTTAGATGTCCACCAGGTGACTGTGGAGGATATCTACTTATTTTTATTTTATTTTCTGATATGCTTTGCTCTAGAAAGCATATCATATTCTCTCTCAGCTGAGAGAATTGCGATAGTTTTTCCATCTCATTATGGAATTTAACCCAACAGATATTAATAAGTAGGATTATCATTTTTAGGTGATATTCCTTACAAAAATCAAAAACACAAGAAAGCTGGCACAATATTTGTTGTTTTCCCCTCTATATACCAAGTACAACATAAATCCCAGTTTAGTGAAAGGTAATTTTTATTTATAACTTAAATTTTATATTTATGGGTGACTGAGTTTAACCACATTTTTTAATGAGATTGGAGAATATGACTGGTAGTTTCTTATTTAACAAATAAACAAATACAAGAAGTTTTCCATATTAAAATTTAATTAAAAAAGCAAAATTAACTATAAAGAACACCTGTGATTATATTAATCACAATGTAAAGGTACACATGTATAAAAAATAATCTTGTCAATACATAAGTAGATAAATATTGAAATATTTAAATAGATTCATTAGCATACTCATCTGTAAAGAATTACTGCCCATTCAGTTGAAGACAATTTTCCTTAACATTCCTGAACATATTTGAACAATTTGATTCATGTGATGTTTATAGCAAAATTAAGTCATTAAAAAGACAGAACATTTAGAAATGTGAGATAGCAGAAGAGTCAATGAAAATTGTTTATGTGTTGAACTCCACTCCATTCTTCATTAAAGTGTTTTGCAAATGTTTTGAATAAGAGTAGGATATCATGATTTCTGTTCTAACGATCTCTCAGGCACAAAGGCTGTATTTCTTCTCCTGCAGGTAGAGAATGAGTCTTTGGAAGTAGTTCTTCACAGCCAGTGTGGGCCCCTGGTTCATCAGGGGAGTCCCTTTCTCTTCCCCCACTGACATCTGACAGGATTCCAGTTCTTGCAGCTGCCAATCAAGGTTAGTATGTAGCTGGTCTAAGGAGGGTCTTATTCCAAGCATCATATGATTCCGTCATGCTGAAGAGGCTGAAGATGTGCTGGACCACCACATAGAGGACAGTGATGGCTTGAATCTTCTCAGGCTGTTTGTTCTTAAATTCCTCCTGGGGGAATCCTAAGTATCTTCTGTCGTTCAGGCAGAGAGAAGGATCAATTCTCCTCATTTGTGCCAGGGTTTTCAAGGTGACAACGGTATTCAGGATTGGAGATTTAGGAAGAAGACAGCCCAGAGAGCAAATGGACATGCAGCTGAGCACCATCAGAACCACCAGAACAGAAAAGAGTGAGGCCATCGTGAATGTTGAAGTTGCTGCTGGGCTAGCTGAGGTGGGTGACCCTGAGTTTTGGTCTCTAGGTTCTCTGGAGACCTTGCTTTGTGCTTCCATCTTAAATAGGGAACATACTAGGGTCCATTTACCTACCAATAAGGGAATGGGGTGGGATGGTCTAATGGGAGGGAAGAGGGGAAGGTATAAAGGAATTGTCTGAATAGTCTGTAAGGGCTGTTCCCGCTTTTTCTTAAAGGGCAGCCCAGGCTTTGAGCTTCCTAATACCTTTGCAGCGATGTTCGGACTCTCAGAGTGGTGCTTGAATTGAGTCTGGGGATTAACATTTGGGGGCCCGTCCGGGATTCTAGCCCCTCTGAGAGACCCCCGACATCGGAGGGACACTGATAGGTGAGATTTGTCCACTTGCAAGCTGTCTAGTGTCTGGTGTCGTTTTTTGTGGTCGGTCTCTGTATCTGTGTTTGTTGGTCACTGCTGAATGGGGAGGTGGACGTGCCATGGCCCCAAGCCATGAAGAGGGGGAGAGGAGACATCTTCTCCTACTACATATGTTTTCTAGGGACCAGTCTGGAGGCAGGTGATGGGACGTTCCGGGAAGGAAGCACAATGCATGGTAAGATCCTCCTATTTGGTTAGGGCCAGCACAGGTTCAAGTCCCCCTGTACAGTGTGCTTGTCCCCTACACCATCAGGTCCAGTGTGGGTTTGAGTCCTCCTGGACAGAGTGCTTGTCTCCTACTTGGTCAGGTCCAGTGTGGGTTCGAGTCCCCCTGGACAGTGTGTTTGTCTCTTACTTGGTCAGGGCCAGCGTGGGTTCGAGTCCCCTTGGACAGTGTGTCTGTCTCCTACTTAGTCAAGTCCAGCGTGAGTTCGAGTCCCCCTGGACAGTGTGTTTGTCTCTTACTTTGTCAGGGCCAGCGTGGGTTCGAGTCCCCTTGGACAGTGTGTTTGTCTCTTACTTGGTCAGGGCCAGCATGGGTTCGAGTCCCCCTGGACAGTGTGTTTGTCCCTTACTTGGTCAGGGCCAGCGTGGGTTCGAGTCCCCCTGGACAGTGTGTCTGTCTCGTACTTAGTCAGGGCCAGTGTGGGTTCGAGTCCCCCTGGACAGTGTGTTGTCCAAAGTGTTTAAGTGTGAGTTTTCTTTTGTTAACTTACTTTCTCCTTTCTATTCGCATTCTAGGACTGTCCATTGCTCTTCCTTCTTCAATACCCTCACTCATATATATATATGACACTGTGTAAGACTTGCCAGCTAAACCTATACGAGGTCTGCTTACCTTATTTGTGTTCAAACTGCAGGTTTCAGTGATTTGTCCAATGTCTCTGTAAGGACTGGTCGAGACCCCGGTCCCTCAACCCTAAACACTATTTTGAGTGGATCATAGACCAATTCCTCTGAGAGAGGATACTGGAGAGAGGTGAGGTCCGGGATAACAGGTCTTCTCAGGGAGACCACGAGGATGCACCTGCAGTGCCCTCTCCATGGTGACTCAGCTCTTGAGAATTTATAGGCTTAACTCCCCGGAACTTGGAAATTTTCAAGTTCTGTGAAATCCTGTAGTTATGTAGGGGCTAGAGTAGCATCTCCCACTTGATTCAAACTGGCCAATGGGAAGAGAGCCTGTAGGGTGGAACTTTTTGACTGTCAATAAAAAGGGAAAGACCAAACCAGATGGGTAGCACGGCCATTTGGAAATCTTCTATGCTGTAAGCTCCTGGCCAATGAATAAAGCCCTTCCTCTTATAACTATGGTGTTTGGGTGCTCTTTCTCTCCATTAGGCCTCGTCTTCCTGAAACATTTTTGGTTCCCTGACCGGGAATTGAGATCACCCTTGGAGAGAACATGCACCTGGTAGTTGCCGACAATCCTCTGGACACCCACGTGGGGGCCCTGATCGGCCTGGGCGACATGAACCACTGAGCGCGCCAGGGAGGCAGTTTGACCTCCCTGTGTGGACACCTCGACTGGGCTGAGAAGGGATCCCATCAGTGGGTCTTCGAGGAGTCAAACACCATCAGGAACTGGCATGCAGGAACAGGTACCTACACAGGGAGACGTCTAAAGTAAGATAGGATCCATTTGGGTTCCACTATAATTTTAGTAGAAGAGGAGCCTGATCACCTCTTGGGGCATTAGATTGCCGGCAGGTAAACAGGGAGATGTCTGAAGCAAGGTAGGATCCATTTGGGGCCTACTACATTTTAGTGGAAGAGGAGCCTGATCACCTCTTGGACGTTAGATCGCCCGCAGATCTGTTGACCAGATCTGCTAAATCGCCAGCCGATCTATAAAAGGTGTGTGAGTGTGTGTGGATGTGGTGTGACTGACAGAACTCCAAGGGTGGAGTTGAATCTCCCTTCACAGGGCCTAGGGGAGTGTTGGTTTGCCTCCTATGGCTAAGTGACAGCTCGAGTGGGAAATTGAGGCTGCCCAGGTTAAGAAATGCATTGGAATTGCGTGCATGTGAGTGCTTGGAGAATGACTAAGATGGGTAACAGTAGGTGGGGGTTTGCCCCCCCCCCCATATGTGAGTGTGCCCTATTTCCCTGCTCCAACTTTGCCCCCTGGCTATTCTAAGGTTGACATTCTGAATTCCTGCAAGAACTGTCAAATCTCTCTTTCCTTCTTGATGATAGACTCCTCTTCCTTGCCTTGTCTGCATTTCTTTGGTTCAGTTGTAGTTTCAGGTGGTTTTGACCAAAGTTGTCTTTCTTTACCTTATTAATGAGAAAGAGATTGTCTGATCCAGTTTCCCAATTTTATTTTATGAAGGAAGTTTGTCAGTTTCCCTGATAGTCAGCATAGTGCAAAACGGATGATCCAGTATAATTGGGAACAATTTATTATGTTATGTTTGAAATAAATAAAATATATTAAAAATATGATTTACTGATACATCAAAACCACAAAATCTGTCTAGGGATATACATACTTTATAGAAGGAAAAACTATACAGATACAAAATCACCCACATTCTTTTCCACGTCAACCTGATTTCTCCCATCCATTTCAAAGGCAAACCTCCCATAACTGTAACATTGACTGTATACATTACACTGATTTGTCATTTCTGATCCACTTTTCCACCTACGCTATTATGGTTTTCACTAATTAATTCCACCAAACGAACTCTCGCTGTGCTATTTCCCTGATAGAGTGGACAGCTACCATTCACATTTCCATTAGTCCACTGATTCTTCTTCTAAGCACATTAACAAGGTCCTTGAAGACCTTATTATTACCATTCTCCCTGTCCTTCTCATTTAAGGTATTCCACCTCTGTTTCCATAGCAGCTCCTCTCTCCTGTCCCTCTAAGGGTGGAAGGTCCTCAAAATCAAGCTTGAGTCTGTTTCACTCTCTACTATCTCTCCCCACCTTCATATTTGTCTTTTCTAGTTGCCAGTTATGAAGTTCTAGGCATTTGATTTCTTGGAAATTGCAAACTCATGCATCCTCAAGTGTTAAGAGACATTTTCAATTATGAGGAACATCACTGCTATCACTTTTTATTTCCTGGCATACCTTAGTCTACCTTCTTCTGAGAAGATTGCAATGGGTTTTCTTTCTTCTAATTATAACATTTAACTTAATTGATATTAATTTGCTATGGTTATTGTTTTTAGGTTTCTTTCCCTACAAAAATCAAAGATTCAATAGAGCAAGAATTGTATTTGTTATGTTCACCTTTATATCCTGAATGAATCAGACAGCAATAGCTTATATTAGACTAACTTTTACTTATATACTGAATAGAACAATGATAGGTAAGAGAATGGTACAACCCATTCTTTAATCAGGTTTCATAATGAAGGTTGGAGTTTCATTTTAAAAGAACAAACAAATACAAGAAGTTTCCCTTAGTAAATATTTAATGAACAAAGCAAACTAATAAATTGGCTAAATATAGAGAAGATATTTTATTATATTAACAGCATCATAAAGTTGCACATTATTATTTGAACAAAGATAACTTACATCTTATAAATCATTGAATAAACAAACATTTAAATAAATAATAAATAGATCCATCATTAAAGACATCTGTAGGTGACTGGTACCTATAAAATTGAAGATTATATTGCCTGACATTGGTGAAAATACTTGAAACATTTGATTTAATAACTGTTGGTTATAACAAAATTGAGAGTGTTGAAATGGCAGAACTCATGAAAGTGTGAGATAGTGACGGTGTCAAGGGAATGGTTGCCATGTTGGACCAGTCTCATTCTTCTGTCCTTCATCTTTCTTACAAGCTTGTTGTTGAAGAAAAGGATCTCAGGATTTCTGCTCTGACGACCTCCCAGGCACAAGGGCTGTATTTCTTCTCTTTCAGGTAGAGAGTGATTCTTTGGAAGTAGCTCCTCAGGGCCATCACGGGGTCCTCCTCGCTCATGGGGGCAGTGTCTGCCACTCCCTCCTCTGGCACCAGACAGGCTTCCAGCTCATTCAGCTGCTGATAGAGGCCAGTGCGGAACTGTTCCAGGAGGGTCTTATTCCAAGCCTCAGAAGAGTCATTCGTGCTGAAGAGGTTGAAGGTCTGCTGGGTCATCTCATGGAGGACAGAGATGGCTTGAACCTTCTGGAGCTGCTTGCCA
>CAUYQV010040679.1:0-41832 GCA_963574575.1 Galagoides demidoff
GGGCACCTGTGGTCCCAGCTACTTGGGAGGCGGAGGCAGGAGACTCGCTTGAGCCCAGGAGTTGGAGGTTGCTATGAGCTGTGATGCCTTGGCACTCTACCCAGGGGGACAGCTTGAGGCTCCGTCTCAAAAAAAAAAAAAAAAAAAAAAAGAAACCGACTGGGAAAGTTTCAGTGTTTATAACCTTTAAAAAGAACGTAATGTGTGCATGTTCTGTATGTGAGTATGTCTATTTTGTATTATATAAAAGTTGTTACAGTGTCATTGTAATGTATAATATTATGTGAGTGTTGATGTTATTTTATATTCTGATCTCCTAAAACAGTCAATGTTTGAACAACTTCCTATTCTTGCCTTTTAACTGAAACCATTCCTGTTTTTGTTAACCTCATTTGCCTAAATCATTAATATTAGACTTGTAGTCAAATTACGGGCCTTTCATAAGTATTATATATTAAAATTCATTTCATAAATATCCTTTATTATGAAACCTATTCTCTAACATAAAATATAGCTTGTGAATGCAACTCTAACAGTTGTTTCTTCATCTTTTCTTTGGAACTGGTCATTTATTCAATGCTTTAATTTCATACTTCTGTAAAACCTGGGTCTGAGACAAACTGTATTTAGGATTTTACAGTATTTTAAAGTTTAACTTTCCTTACTATCTCCTACAATCCCATAGCTGAAATTTGGGTGAGGATGGAAGCAAGGAGAAGGGCAATAAACTAGTCAGTGTCCTGTCTACACTTCTTTTTTTTTTTTTTTCCGAGACAGAATCTCACTATGTTGTCCTTGGTATAGTGCCGTGGCATCACAGCTCACAGCAATCTCGAAGTCCTGGGCTCAGGAGATTCTCTTACCTCAGCCTCCCAAGTAGCTGGGACTATAGACACCCGCCACAGCGCCTGGCTATTTTTTGTTGCAGTTTGTCCCGGGCCAGGTGTAAACCCGCCACCCTCAGTATATGGGGCCAGCGCCCTACTCACTGAGCCACAGGCACTGCCCCTGTCTACACTTCTGTGGAATGATTGTGCTGAATTGCCTGTATTAATTAGAAGTAAGATGTTTTATGGATGATAGTAGCTAGTCTCTGTCTTTGAGATAATAGCGTCTTAGAACTGAGAAAGATCTAGTGGATGGATTATCCACTCCAGTTGGGGCAATAGAGCCTGACTTAATGTCCTATAGGCTAATTGGTGCGGGAGGAAGCTAGAACAGCGATCCTCAGCTCCTCACCCACGCAGTTCTCCCAGTCACTACAACCTCAGTTCTTATCTTCCCAAGTGACCTTTCTTAGACCTGTTCTGACTCCGTGCATTTTTTTGGGTTAAGGCCAGACATCAAGAGTTAGAACATAGGATATCAGTGTCAAGGGAAGTTCAGTAACCATTTCATAGCTGGGACCAGAAATCTGCCCCTTAAATCATGGTGCAGACCTAGAAAACTGAATATGAAGCTGAACTAATGGGAGAGAGCACTCGGTATATGGGGCTGGTGCCCTGCTCACTGAGCCACAGCGCCGCCCCATTAGATAGCATTCTTACCAATTATTATTAAATTAAAGGGCTTTATAGACAAACTTGTCAAGACGGTATAAACATCCTTATTAGAGTGTTTGAGCTTTCTCAGTCCTGTGGCATAGACTTTAAAGCTGATATTAAATTGAGGGCCTGATATTATTAGGGCTGGCATTCATCTAGAACTTGATTAAGTAGCCACTTCTCCAAGATGTGCTTCTCCAGGCCCTCGAGAGCCAATGAAGGGCAATCTAGTGTTACATGGGTAAAATTACCTGGGTTAAAGGAAAACTCTTATTGTTAAATGTTTCTATAATTATTGCAACAGACAGAAATTTTTACATTGGGTAACTTTTTTTATTTTTTTGTAGAGATAGGGTTTCACTATATTGCCCAGGCTGGACTTAAACTCCTGGCCTCAAGCAGTCCTCCCATCTCAGCCTCCCAAAGTGCTGGGATTACAGGTGTGAGCCACTACACCCAATCAAGGCATAGTTATGAATATGAACAAAATGGAAACATGTTTTTCCTAGCAAAATCTTTCATCAGAGTTACTGGGAGCTATAAAACAAATCTTTGGGTTGATGGCTTGAGTACTCACAGAAATAAAGTAATTGAACTTCTTAATGGAATAAAGAAAAGAGACCCATCTTTTCTATGATAACCCCTCTCTGCAGCTGTAAGCCATAGTCATCCTGCAGTTTTTCTAAGAAAAGGGAGCTTTCATCTTTCATTCCTTTCATCCCTTTCTCAGTTGTTGAAAATTTTCAGTTAATCCTAATGACTTTTTCCACGTTGCCTTTATTCTGTGACTATATTCTACTTTTAGATTTGTGTTCTGTTCTGTTGTTGTTACACACACTGACCTTGCCATGCTATAATTCATGATAGTATTTATTCTACGGTGCTGTCCACAAACGGAAACTATTGCAGTAGTTTTCGTTAACAGATCCTTTTTTGCTAATGTCTTAACATCTTAACCACAGACTCTTCTAATAAACAATTCACTAATTCCTAAATTTATCAGACCCTTGATCAGAGCCACTCTTATAAAATAAGGGCAGATAATTAAGGTACCATTTGGAAGTTGATACTTCATTCCAAATAGAAACAAACAGTTTTCATAACAATACTTAGCAGTATATGATTTTTTATTAACTAAAACTAATTTCCTATCACTTAAATGCCACTTCTTGAAAATATGGTATATACAAGATTGTTACAAGAACCCCTGCTCCAGAGGCAATGGGGGACTTGGCACAACTATTCCTGGAACAGAACAGAAGTGGCTGCAGTAGGTTTAAATAGTTTTAAAGACTTCTATAAGCAACTTTAAAATGTGTTCTAAAATACAGATATGTGATCATTTGACTTTGGTGATATTTGGGGATTTTGCAAGCTTCTTTACTGGTATTTTTGGAAAATAGCTTCTATGTTTTCATGCAGCATCACTAGGAGCTAACAGTAGAAACAAACTACATTTCCTAAGTGGGGACTTGCCTCTGTATAATTTGAGACCAGACATCAGTGCATTATTTTTAATATGTTTTCTGGATTCTTCACATATCCACTAGTAATCAACAAGATTATGTTTATATTGGATTTTGGCTTTTCTGTTTAATTTTCTCTTACTTCAGCCTTAGCCTTATCCTTAGCCAAAATCTTTATGTTTGTTGCCAAACAGGGGTCCCATACGGAACTCTGTTTGAGTATTCTTCTTTCATTTTATTATATCTAATCCCTTGCACACACACACACCCTACTGCCCAATAGCAAATCATGAAGATATAGCATAATTTAATGGGAACCTGTTCTAGCTTCTCTGCAACAGTCTGTCTTCAACTTGCCAATGCCCTGTTGGGTTTATTATTCAATGTACTTAGGAAACCCTTTCCCTAAGGTGTGTGCCATCAGTCCACTGCCCCTTCCGATGCCCATCAGATAGTGCCTGGTGTTGCCCTGGAGTTATCGGAATACCCCCAAAATGCAGTTGAAATGATAACTTCAGTTTTCTTGCCCTTTGACTACTAAGGAAAAGGGTGGTTAGCAAAATCTGCATCTGTAAAACTTAATTTAGAGCATGCCACAAACTTAATATCTTGAAGAGAGACCTTGGGGAACAGTTGCTCCCTTTGTCAGGGCTCCTGCTTCCCTGACTCTTAGCCAGACATCTTCCTCCAAGAGCCTGGTCTCTCTGCGAGCCCCGGCACAGGGCAGCGATAGGTGTGATGTTCTGTGCCCTATTGACCCTGGACAGAATGCTTCTAACATCTTGCTTATGTGGTGACATTTAGCTCGCCGCCTGCAGCTCAGCCCGTGGGAGAGCAGCGTTGTTAACAGACTCCTGACGCCCACACATTCGTTCCTGGCCAGAAGTAAAAGCACAGCCGCCTTGTCTGGAGATGCAGGTAAAACCATGCAGGTGGGACTTGCCTAGTGAGGTCAAGCCCTCCCTTCAGAGAATATCTGAGCCACCTGTACTCACCTAATCTCACCTCCGTTTTTCCTGTGTCTTCCTCTCTCCTCCTGGTGGAAGCATCTGGTTGAAGCTTCTGTCGGTGTTGGTGTCATGCCTCTGGCATCCACCTAGTCTTACCTGGATGCCAGACGCCAGGCTTCAGAGGCTTCTGCCTGTTCATAACATTACCAGAAGAAAGCAGCTCTACCTACCTTTCCTTCTGCCCCGTCTCTGAGTAGATGGGTAGACATAATTTAATATTTAATACTAATATGTGTACTTGGGAGTAAAATCAAAGCACAAGTTTGTTATTTAAGCATAAAGTTTCTTAATGTGGCTGTGGGCTAGCTACTTATCCTCCCCAACACCAGCCTTTTATATGCAATCTGGGAATTGTTCCCTTCCACAACTCTCGGAGTTTAGAGAAGTTGTGGAGAAGGCAATTTGCAGAGTTGTAGAGAAGGCGATTTGCAGTGTTCTTATTTGGTACAGTCTTTGAAAATATATTTTAAAAACATGGCTGAAAATATATTTTTAAAAACTGATTATTATGATACTGGTTATTATAATAGACTCCTCTACATTTTTGAGTTGTAAACCATGTCTGAATGAGCCAATTAATTTAGTGAAATGTTAGTGCAGAGCCAATATCTAATTGGTAAGAAAGGCCCATATTAGGTTTTGATCAACATTGCTCTCCTGGTGAATTCATTTAGATTTTTCCAATTATCTTTGGACACAATTGGTACATTTATGTAAACAGTCTGCTAGCCTCATTTTTGGCTTTTAGGAAATTTAGTAGCATCTCCATAAAATCCCTTTTTAAAATGCCTTGCCTCTGCAAGCCCCTCCATGTTCATTAGCCCACATTACAAATATAATTATTGGTGGTTTTATGGCACCTTTCCTCTGTGGTGCCCAATGAGTGAATGAGTCTCAACCCCAAATTTCTCAGTACCCCTGGGATATAGTCAAGAAGACAAGCAGGAGCATTCCAATCACCTCTTTATGGAAACCAAGTACAGTGACAATAAGTGACTCTTACCCAGGTGGTCTGGAGCTTACCCCTTCCTCCTCTCATCTTGGGTGATGCTTTATGTGTAGTTGTGCGGTCAACTAGCTGGACCACAGTGTTGTGTTTTCTGTAAAGTAACTCTCCCGTCAGAACTATCACATTGCATTTGTAATCTTTCTGGTTGAGAAAATGCAGCCCATTTCAAGATAGTTTTTTCTGTGCCTATGAAAGTCAGACTTTTATGTGTCGTGAAAGTTTTTCTTCATGTCTAGCTAGTTGAAGGACCTTTAAGATGGCTTTTCAGTCCTGTTTCATAGGGTCTAACTGATGATGGCTATCATGCATCTGAATCTCCACACTGGATGTTGTGTTGTACTAAGAACTGTCTCGTAGCTAAGAGATTGTCTTTCTTTGCCGTTTCTGTCATCACTAACTTTTGTCAATTCTTTCACTCTCCCTCTAGTCTTTTCCAAAACCATCTCCTCATTTTCCACCCATTCTACTTGCCCACCTTCCCTCCTCCTTTGTTATAGCCAATCAAGTTGCTTTTTTTATGTGCAAACCAGCTCTTTACTTTGCATCTTTTCCATTTTCACAATTGATATGTTTCTATAACTTATTTTAGCGTGAAATAGTGCATAGCCTTTGAGTTGCCTATTCTAAACCAGTGTCACCTATTGCATCGATATGGTTTATGTTTAATAAACTAAAACTTGTTTTTTGTTCTAATTTCCTTTTGGGGTTATTTATATAAACATCTTTTTGGTTGTCTTGTCAAAAACAGTTTTCCATCACTTTTATTTTTTCATTTACTCCTTGATTCCTTTTTCTTGTCTTCCCATTTTAATGTTGTCCCTTGACCTCATGTTACTCCCAAATTGCCATTGGCAATAAGGTGACCTACATTGGAGCAGAGTTACATTAGTGGATTAAAACAGCCACCTCTGTTGGCTTGGCACCTATGACTCAAGCGGCTAAGGTGCCGGCCACATACACCTGAGATGGCGGGTTCAAATCCATCCCTGGCCCACCAAATAACAATGACAGCTACAACCAAAAAATAGCCAGGCATTGTGGCGGGCACCTATAATCCCAGCTGCTTGGGAAGCAGAAGCAGGAGAATTACTTGAGCCCAGGAGTTTGAGGTTGCTGTGAGCTGTGATGCCATGGCACTCTACCCAGGACGACAGGCTGAGGCTCTGTCTCAAAAAAAAAAACCAGCCACTCTGTAACCATAGGGAGAGTTCAGTGATTGCAAACTCCCCGAGCAATCAGTAGAGCTGCTGAGAATTGGAAATCTGAGTCTCCTACCTCTCATTTGCAGCTTCTGTTTTGGATTGATTTTTTTTATGCTCCCACCCTTTTCCAGAACATTCCAAATGCACGTGATTATTAGAGCTCAAGATTAAATAAATGAATACATGTAAAATGCTTAGAATAGCACCTGCTAATAGGCCCTCAGTGAATGTTAGTGTTCTGTTGCAGTTTTCCTGTTCTCTGGGCTATACTCTAGCCACTTGAACTCGCTTACCTTTTCTCTGCCCTTAGTATTTCATATGGAAAATCTTGAATGAGTTAAATTAATGCACACTTACAACCAAGAGTAGGATGAAATACAGACAGTGTGGAAGACTCTCTCAAAGACATTTCCATAAGGCAGTGTTCATGTTTAATTAAAGTATGTGGGATATGGAGGGTACTCTGGGAAAAGATAACCATGTTTTGCTCTTTCTGTTTCTTTAGAGGGGCAAGATTATTCAAATAATTGAAGATTTCAGGTTTTTTAGTACTTGCTATTTAATACAGCTTTGAATTCCATGAAATTTAATACCCTCACAAGGGATTCATGTTTATTATAACCAGAAGATCTTCCTTGGGAAGTTAAATTTAATGATTTTTTTTCCTATGGACTATGCTAGATAGATTTGAGGATATTTTTTAACCTGTAATTAAATGTTACCTCAATACTGAAAGAATAAACCAAAAGATATGATGAGGTCGGCTTGCATATAGGATGGTCTCAGAAATTGCTCCATATAGAGCCTCATGAAATTGATGTTTTCCACTGGGGGGGGGGGAGAATCATGTTTCTGTGCTTGCTTCCTTTTTCATGGTCAGGCCCACAGCCTCAAAGCAGGATTGTTGTCCGGGACTTCTTGAGCCTTGAATAAGGTTACTGACCTTTTGCTGTGCCCCAGCAATGTATGCCTCCCCTCCTAGTCATTAATCCCCAGAGGTGCCTTGTGCTGAGCTGTTATTCCTTAAATGCATTTGATTAGCTTAGAAGAATTTTGCATTAAAGAACGCTTTCTTATCTGGAAAATGCAAATACCTTGTGGTGGCACTTGAGAAAAGGTTATTTTCAAGTAGTCTCCCTATCATCACAAGCAAAATGGCAGAAGGTTCTTTGTTCATCACAATACAAATCCTTCTTTCACTATTGAGGCTGGAAGTAAGCTTTATTTCTCTTCCCAAGAAAGATACACAATTCTTTTAAAGAGCACTGAGGAAATTAAAAGTGTTTTAGTTTGTTCTGAAGAAAGAATTCTGTCTTCAGATGATGGGGAAGAGAGTGCAGTGTCCAATCTACTCACTGCTTCAACCATTCTCTCATAGCCATGGATACTGCCAGACATTTAATGAAAGAGAGCACAAAAATGAAGCTGCAGTTCGATCAACTTTCCGTCTATAGACTAAACCAAAGTAACGGTTAAATATTTTTTAACTTCTATAATCTGCGATCTGAATTTAAGATAACCCCAAATTTGTCTGGTAAACTTTTGGGTTGTTGATTTGTCAATACTCTTATATTCAGCTGGCATAACAGTTTCTTTAAAGCAGGGGTTCTCAACCTGTGAGTCGCGACCCACAGGAACTGTATTAAAGGGCCGCAGCATTAGGAAGGTTGAGAACTACCGCTTTAAAGGATTGCTAACAATGGCTAGATTTGACCAAAGTTATTTTATGACTCCATCCAAATACTGTGTGCATAGCATTCTCGGTAGTCAAGTTTGTCTTACTTTTGCTAAAAACAAGATTTCTGAATGAAATTCAGAAGTAGACCTTGGAACGTTAGTACTCGCTCTTCTAATATCTATGCAGTGTTACCTGAATTTCTTTAAATTACTCAGAATAACTTAATTAACTGTAGTGTTCCTTTGGAGGTTACTGGTCAGACTTTGTGGGTTTTTCAGAAAATATTCCATCATGAGTAAAACGTAAAAACTGTTCGTGATTCAACCTCATTTTTTGCCAATTTGAACATGTTTATGTTCTGTTCATCATTTAAATGGTTGTATGCAATCTTCCCTTATGATCTAATGCTGCTTCTTAGAAACCATCAAATGCTTTGGCTTTTGGGAAAACCCAGAAGCATGCATTTGGTTTGCCTGTAAATAACACATTTGCAGAATTTTTTTTCTGGAAATTATTGCTTATCCTTATGACAAGTCTTAACATTTGGTAAGACTTGGTTATTTAGTACCTTTTAAATTCAGTTGCTTCCCTCCACCCCACCCCTTGCTGGCTGTTGAACTTGAAACCTGAAATAGTTATAGTATATATATCTTGCTTGCCTGCTTGCACACTTCCTCTCTTTCCACCTTTGGTCCATCTTAAAGCTAATTAGGAAAAATCTAATTATAAACTATTCCTTGTATGAAAATTATATCACTAACGTAGCATTTTCCCAGAACCATCAGTTAATAGACATACAAGGCCATCACTCTCCATAATTAATTGGATTATATCTGTATCTTTAATCAGTATTTAAATAGCCAAATAGCTAACAGTACATTCCAGATTTTTTTTCACTAGGACATGCTTCCCTTTTGGACACATCGTAAACTCATAGGACTATGAGGACAGTTGAGTATGATGGTTCTGGGCACCTGTAGGTAATAACATCTTCTTCCTACTTTTCTCTCTATCTCTGCTTGGCTCCTTTTCCTGAACCTGCTTTTGGCTTTCTTCAACTCCTCTGGCACTCTTATGTGTAAAACCAATCACCTGCACCCTAGTTATCCCCATTTGTCCTCGTTCAGCATCTTGCAGCCCCATCATCATGCCCTTCAAAGCTGCACACTCTAGAAATCCGACAGATCGACCAAAACTCTTTGTAACACCACCCGAGGGCTCTTCGCGCAGGAGGACCATTCATGGCACAGTGGTGAGTAGCTGTGGGGCACAGCCGGGAGAGTCTGGGAGCAGGTGCTATTTCTGTTGCAGACTGGACACTGCTCCCTGACGCAGTGTGGGTTTAAGTGGGGAGGCTGTGACAACTACCATCCCCTCCATACCACCAATCCTGAATCTGCATGGCCGAGTGGTAGCGTCTTCCTACTTCCTGTCCACTTGTAGGTTTTACTCTCTCAAAAAATTGGAATTTGGGCTTGGCACCCTTAGCACAGTGGTTTTGGCACCAGCCACATACACCAAGGCTGGTGGGTTCAAACCCGGCCTGGGCCAGCTAAACAACAATGACAACTGCAAAAAAAAAAAAAATAGCTGGGCATTGTGACAGGCATCTGTAGCCCCAGCTACTTGGGAGACTGAGGCAAGAGAATGGCTTAAGCCCAAGAGTTTGAGGTTGTTGTGAGCTATGACGTCATGGCACTCTACCAAGGGCAACATAGTGAGCCTCTATCTCAAAGAAAAATTAGAATTTGAAGGCCATGACTGTTCTTTGTTTAAACATACATGAGTGGCCAATCCACCAGAGCCTCCCTACAAATAAATACAATGGCAGAATACTTTCATTTTTGAAAATAAGAAAACCAAATAGCCTTCGAAGTAGAAGTGGGCCTGGACTGCCACCCTGGCATTTTATTCCAACCTTATCCAAAAGCCAGCTGAACTCTAAATCTGGTTTACTAAAAAGCAAGATAAAGAATCTTTATAGTATTTAGCTAATCCTTACCACCACTTACATATTAAAATACAGTGAAGTATTTTGAAAACAGTAGTTACCTGCTATGTAACTAATTCTTGAAAGACTATATTAGCCTATGTTATAAACCCAAATTGTATAAGTGAAGAACATACTTGTTATTACTGGCAAAGTGGCTGAACTAATGTTAATTTTCACCAGGCTATACATGCAGTGAGGTAATTTGTGTGTCTCCAGGCGTCTTTCTTCTTTGTTTCATGCTCTGTTTTTATTTAGTCCAATTGAAAGATGTAAACATTCTTCTGTTGTCTTCAGACATTTGTTCTTCAGTCTTAAGGGACTCACCAATAGGCTGGATGTGGTAGCTTACACCTATAATGCCAGCACTTTGGGAGGCTCAAGCCAGATCATTTGAGCCCAGGAGTTTCAGCCTGGGTGATAGAGCAAGACCCTGTGTGTATTTAAAAAAAAAAAAAAAGCCAGGTGCAGTGGCTCACCGGTAATTCCAACAACTTCAGAGGCTAAAGCAGAAGGATCACAGGAGCCCGAGTTCAGGGCTACAGTGAGCGATGGGAAGAAAGAAAAAAAGGGACTCACAATCAACCAGAAGATCTCAGTGCCTCTCTACATGATAATACTATGACTCTTTTAATGAAAGACTGGAACAATTTTTTTTTAATCTTAATTTCGGAGAGCAATTCAGATTTATAAACCTGGTGGACACTTAAAAGGATTTTGTTTAGAGGATAATTCATGGTTGTGAGAGCTTGATGGCTTTACCTGCAGGCAGTTGTCTTTCAAGCCCCTTCAGGCTTTCCTGAGTCAGTGTTTAATTCGTGACTGAGTCAGCCTTCCAACCCTCTAAGCTCAGGGTGAAACTACCTTTGATGTCTGTTAAGTTTTAATTCATTAGTGTTGGTGCTTCAGAGATCCTAGCTGTGGACAAAAAGCCATAATTAAACAGAAAAGCTTTGACCCCCAAATATTGAGTGTTCATCAGGCAGGTAAGAAGAGCATTTACCAAAGGAAAAAAGATCTTTTTCTGGATAAAAACGGTAATTAACAGTCCTTGAGAGAGAAGATGGAGGGCTGATTCTTGGCTAACAAATTAAATGAGAAGGATTTGTGATTACATAATCCAGGGCCTTGTTTCGTTTCCTTTTTTAATGCCTTCCTCTTTCTCCATTTGATTAATTAGCCTTCTTTTCACCTCTTGCCTAAACCAAGTGTTTAGGCAAATACCTGCTGCCAGAAAGTGACTCCCGGTGTCAGTTACACACTAGAGCTGCACTGTGGAGTCAGCAGTGATTGGCCACCTTGAGCACTGTGGAAGTGGTTAGTGATACTAGACAACTGAATTTTTAATTTTTAAAAAACGCTTAACTATAGTACAAACCACATCACATAGAATATGCCATCTGAGCCATTTTGAAGTTCAGCACTATTAAGTATATTCATATTGTAGCATAACCATCACTAAAACTTTTTAAATATTTCAGAACCAAAGCTCTATACTCATTAAGTGACTCCCCGTTTTCCCCTCCCCCCAGCCTCTAGCAACTACCATTTTCCTTTCTAATTCTATGTATTTGACTCCAGTAGAGACCATACAAGAATGGGCTCATGTACTATTTGAATATTAGTGACTGGCTTATTTCACTTAGCATAACGTCCTCAAGGTTCATCCTTGTTGTGGCATGTGTCCACATTCCCTTCATTGTATGTGTATATCACACTTTGTTTCATTTATCCAATGATGGGCATCTGGGTTGCTTTCACCTCTTGCTATTGGGAATAATGCTGCTATGAGCACAGTGTACAAATATCCCTTAGACATCCTTCTTTCAGTTTTTCTTATTTATGTATACCCTGAAGGGGGATTATTTAATCATGTATGGTAATCCCATTTTAAGGAGCTTTCATTTTTCATAGCAGCTGTATCACTTTACATTCCCACCAAACATACATAAAAATTCCAGTCTCTCCCCATTCTCACCAACACTTGTTATTTGGGGGGAGGGGTGTTGATGCATTGTAGTTTTGATTTACATTTCTCTAATGAGCTTCTTTTCACATGCTTGCTGGCCATTCATATGTCATCTTTCAAGAATTGTCTGTTCGTAATCTTTGCCTGCTTCTTAATCAGGTTATTTATTTGGTTGTTGATTTATCCCTTATATAATTTGCAAATATTTTCTCCCATTCCATCCCATTCCATAGGTTGCCTGTTTACTCTGTTGAGTGTTTCCTTTAATGCACACAAGTTTTTAAGTTTGATATTTATTTTCACTTTGATGCCTGTGCTTTTGGTGTTGTAGCCAAGAAATCAGTACCAAATCCAATGACATGAAACTTTTCACCAAAGTTTCCTTCCAGGAGTTTTATAGTTTACATCATATGTTTAGGTCTCTAATCCATTTTGAGTTAATTTTTGTGTATTATGTAATATAAGGATCCATCTTTATTCTTTTGCATGTGGATATCTAGTTTTCCCAGCACCATTTATTGAAGAAAGTGTCTTTTTCTCATTGAGTATTCCTGGCATTTGACCATATACACCTGAGTTTATTCCTGGGCTTTCTCTTCTACTCCAGTGGTCTGTATGTCTTTTTACCAGTACTAGATAGTACTGATTACTATAGCTTTGTACAGGTTGAGTATCCCTAATCCAAAAATCCAAAATCTGAAACTTTTTGAGTACCAGTATGACACTCACGTGCTCATTGGAGCATTTGGATTTTGGATTTTTCAGATTAGAGATACTGCTGAAGACTAAATATTAAAGAGAATATTCCAAAATCTGAAATTTAACATACTTTTGATGTCCCATGCATTTTTGACAAGATATACTCAACCTGTAATATGTTTTGAAGTCAAGAAGAATGAAACCTCCCAACTTTGTTCTTTTTCAAGATTATTTTGGCTCTTCGGAGTTTCTTAAGAATCCATATGAATTTTAGGATGGATTTTTCTATTTCTGCAGAACAAAGGCACTGGGATTTTGGTAGGGTTTACATGGAATCTGTGTATAGCTTTAGGTAGTATTGACATCTTAAAAGTATTAAATTTTCCAATCCATGAACACAAGTCCCTTTCCACATATTTGTATTGTCTTTGATTTCTTCGAACAATGTCTTCTAAATTTTAGTGTACAATACAGTCTTTGGACCCCTTGGTTAAGTTATTCTAAGTTTTATTCTTTTTGATTCTACCAAAAATGGAATTGTTTTTAGATTCCTTTTGTGTTGTATTTAATTTTAATTTAGGTAAAATAGCTACTATTGAGCACTGAAAATATTTTTAGTTTTTAATTTGTTTAATTTAGATCTAAATTCTAATACCCAAGTGTGGCTAGTGGCTACCATATGGACAGCATAGATTTAGAATATTTCTATTATCACAGAAGTTTCCATTGGACAGTACTTTCTTGGAGTATCTGTCAGTGGATTATCTCTCTGGAAGGATATTTATACCATACTCTAAACCTACCCCTATTTACAGAAGTAAGGTCTTTCTCCTAATGGTAGCTTGTCCATTTCCTGTTGTTCTCATTCTTGCTCAGCATTGTGGAGAGTATTAAAGGAAAGATGACTATACAGATTGCTGGCTATTAACTCAGATCAGGATGCAAATGAGGAGAACTTTTATATGTGTGAGACCCAAATGGATTCTGGGTACAAGAGCAATGAAAAGACTAAAATGGTTTAAAAGAAAAAAGTCGGGCAGCACCCGGGGCTCAGTGAGTAGGGCGCTGGCCCCATATACCAAGGGTGGCGGGTTTGAACCTGGCCCCGGCCAAACTACAACACAACAAAAAAATAGCTGGGCATTGTGGCAAGTGCCTGTAGTCCCAGCTACTTGGGAAGCTGAGGCAAGAGAATCACCTAAGCCCAAGAGCTGGAGGTTGCTGTGAGCTGTGACACTACAGCACTCTACTGAAGGCGATAAAGTGAGACTCTGTCTCTAAAAAAAAATAAAAGAGAAAAGTCTCCCTGCTCCAAGGTTGTTAACTCAAATATTGAGCGTTTTTTCAAATCAATCCTCCCCTGCTCTCCCCACCTCTAGGTGATTAAAAGAGATCACTCTTAGGAGAGAAAGAAGTAATTTGATTCAATAGTACTTTTAAAAAGCAGACTATTTGAGGATTATATACTTTTATATAGATTTATCCTCTGATCTCTATGTTATCAAGGTATAGATGATAAAATTCATCCCCAAACCCCTCCCACATCAAAAATTGTCCTTCCTGACTTATTTGTCCATTTCAATCTCTTGTTGATCTGATTTCAGCCAATTCAGAATGTTTTGAGAAAAAGAAAAAGGCAGGTTGCTCAAAGTGCCTAATCCCTCCCTCCCTTGGGAAGCATCCTGGGTCTTCCCCCCATACCAGCCAGAAGGGCACCATATGGTGGCTGCAGCTTTCACTCCCCAAGGACTCCAGCAGTTCTGTGAAGTTCTGCCTTTGGGGACCAGAAACAGGGACAGAGGGTGTTAAGCAGCTGGAAATGATGCTGCCTCTTCATTTTGTCTGTTTAAAAATCCCAGGGAGACAGTGAGCATTATTTGACACTTAGATATTGTCCCCCTTCCCATAACCCAGTTCTTGTACTAGGAAAATGGACAGAAGCAAATAAAAGGGACACTGAGGGAAGTAGAAGGGAAGGAAGAGAGGAGTTGATGCTTGAGCCGGGCAGAAGAGAAGAGAATAGGGATGCTACAAGCTTATTTGCCCTCAGGCTGGATAATATTCTTCCCCTTCTCTGGCACCCTTGCAGTCTGCACACAGGTATCTCCGGACACATCCGTTACCATCCCAGAACATTGTCAGGAAGGTTCGATTACTTCAGTTACATCTGCTTTGTTCTGTGCATTATTTTTTTGTCTTGATTGACTTTAGAATATCAAAACACTTTTCCGGGTTTTACTTTGCACATTTCCACTTAGGAAAAATATCTCTTCTCAGGCTGTGTTCCTAGTTGGCAGTCGGGGAAGAGCTAATGTTCTGGCCCACCCCCAGATTTTAATTCCATCTCTGGTAAAGAGTGAAAATAGGTAAAATTCCTCTCCTCAAACCTGACTTTTCTTCAAGAGCAAGAGGACACTAGATGGAGGGAGAAAGGCTTGTTCCTCTAACGTCAATAAAAGGAAAATGAATTAATATCTAATGTAGCAGGTGTGTAATTTTTCCTAAACCGAGCTATGCTGTTTTGAGAGGAAAAGCTAAAAAATGAAAAGGAAAAAGGTGTGTTTTAATTAAAAGTTAGAAAAAGAATGGAAATTATTTTTATTTTCACATTTGTGTGGGATAAACCAGACTGAGATTTTGCTCCAAGTAATTTTAAACACAAAGAAGTATCAATGCTTTCTGAAGGTTTAAATGTGGGGGTGTGTGTTTTTTTACAAATATAAGTCCAAATCACACATCTAAAACCACCTTATTAGTCACATTACATGAATTTAGTTATAGTGTTCAGTTTTAAGGTAACAAGGGCCTTTTGTTGAGGCGGAATGGATATATGTGGCATAGTTTAGAAAATTTCTAAGAAGTCATTAAATGGCTTATAACTCTATCGTTGAATACTGTGAATATGGTTGCTTCACTCATAGAAAAAAATCTAATTATTGAGTTTCTCTCAATACTTAGGGCTATAAAAAGGAGAGAGAAAGAGAAAATGCACCCTTCCACCTTACATCTGGCGTCAGAAGGGCTCCATCTCCATCTAATCCCAAAGCAAGGTCACCAGCTCCCTCTCGCCTTTGGTAAGTGAAATACATGAAGTTGGTGGGGGCTCAGGGCCTGTGGCTCAAGTGGCTAAGGCGCCAGCCACATACACCTAAGGTGGCGGTTTTGAATCCAGCCTGGGCTCACCAAAACAGTGATGGCTACAACCAAAAAAAATAGCTGGGCATTGTGGTGGGCGCCTGTGGTCCCAGCTACTTGGGAGGCTGAGGCAAGAGACTCGCTTGAACCCAGGAGTTGGAGGTTGCTGTGAGCAATGATGCCATGGCACTCTACCCAGGGGGACAGCTTGACGCTCTGTCTCCAAAAAAAAAAAAAGAAGTTGGTGGGTTGTTGTTCCATGGTGAAGAATTGGTAGGCTCTGTCCTCTGAAGTTGAACTGTTCCTCCCCAAGCCGTGTAGCTTTCACTCAAGAACATTCTTCCCCGAGGCAGGTGGATCGCCTGAGCTCAGGAGTCTGAGACCAGACCCCATTTCTGAAAACAGCTAGGCATTGTAGTGAGTGCCTGTCATCCCAGCTACTTGGGAGGCTGAGGCAAGAGAATCAATTAAGTCTAAGAGTTTGAGGTTGCTACGAGCTATGATGCCAGGGCACTCTGGGGTGGGGTTGGGGGTCAAAGTGAGACTCTGTCTCAACAAGAAAAAAATCTTCTCTAAAGGAAAGAAAAAAGGAAAACTGGAATGATTCTCTAAAGCAACTCTATTTCTGCATTTCTTTTCCATCAAGTGGCATTCCAGGTCCTGGTGAGCCTCTTCTGATGGTTGCCCTTCTCTCCACCCTGTTTATTTGTTGCCCAGGCTCCCCTGGAGGTCCTTTCCTCATTTGCCTGGCACACCCAGACCGGCCTCCGCCTTGCCCTCTGGCTCACTCAAAGCTGCCCCTGCTCAGGTCCGGCCCCCATCCCCCGGGAACATCCGCCCTGTCAAGAAAGAAGTCAGAGTGGAGCCTGAGAAAAAAGACCCCGAGAAAGAACCTCAGAAAGTTGCCAGTGAGCCCTCACTGAAGGGCAGAGCACCTTTAATGAAGGTACCAGAAGCCACAGTTGAAGAGAGGACACCTGTGGAAACAGAAGCCAACCCTGGTAGGAATGAACAGACAGTGATGAAACGTGGTCTGTTGCTCTTATACTCCTGCACTGATTTTATTTAGTTTTTTCTTTTTCTTTTCATACTGGAGACTTGGGAATTTTACTCTGGCTAATTTGGGGATTTATGCTTAAGTATAATTTTTTTTTTCATACTACATACGAAAATAGTAGAATCATACCTAGAAAAGCCTATTGTCAGGAGTCATTCTCTTTCTTTCTTTGGGATGCCATGCCATGTTAATTCAAGCATAGTTGCCAAGTGATTTTAGTGGCCGAGTCCAGGGCTTCACAAAATATGTTCAGAGCACCTGTCTCAGAATCACTTGCATTAGTTATCTATTACTATGTAACAAATTACCCTAAAACTTAGCTTAAAACAACAACAGACCTTTATTATATCACATAGATTTATGGGTCAGGAGTTGGGGAGCGTCTTAGCTAGGTGGTTCTGCCTCAGAGACTCCCAGGAGATCGCAGTCCAGCTGTTGGCCAGGGCTGCCATCATCTCAAGACTCAGCCAAAGCTGGAAAGTGGCTTATGCACATGGCTGCTGGCAGGTGGCCTCAACTTCATGACACATAGACCTTCCCAGAATGTCACTCAATGTCTTTATAATTGCTCTTCATACTTCCCCTGGAGCAGGTGATCTGGGAAAGAGGAGGAAGAAACCAGTGTCCTTTATTTCTGAGTCTCAGAAGTCACCCATCCATGTTGTTGTCATATTTTGTTCATTAGAAGGAAGTCACTAGGTTAAACTCAGATTCATAAAGAGGAGATTGGTCTCTACCTTTTGAAGGGAGAATTTTCAGAGTTTATAGGGAAAAAATTTGTTTTAAGAGTTTTATTTTTTTATTGAGTATATCCAAAAGAGGTTTAGTTAAAAAAAAAAAAAAACCAAAAAGCCCCAAACTCTTCGTCCTCCTCAGACTCAGATTCATCTTTCCTTATCTTCACTTTCTCATCCATAGCTGGGGATGGTATGGAGGGGCAGGGTCTTGGCCAGTGCAGCCTCTGTGCTGTGGTTGAAGCTCCCAGTGTTGACATCTGCCTTGGTCTCTGCAAACAAGCCAGGGCATAAAGGTTCAGCATTTACATCAGCTGCTGTCACGAGGTCATGGTGCAGATCCTAGCAAGCTCCAAGACAGAGGCAGCGGTGTAGGCATGGTGCTGGTCACTCACCCATCACAGACAGACTCACCACCTCAGTCCCTGGGAAGGACTGAGCACCTTGGCAGCAGCCAAGAAAAACTGGAAAAATTTTTGTACCATCACATCTATGAAATTGCAAAATACAGATCCTGGGCTTACCTCTGACTTACCAACTTCTCACATGGAGAGGCGGAGCTGAGGATCTGACTGATGCTAAGCTTGTCAGATGATTCCCATGCAGGTTGCCAGGTAGAACCCAGGTGGCCCTTTGACTTTAGCACCTCTATTCCTGCTCATACTAGAGTTTGAGGACCCCTGGCTTAGCCTATGTGTTTGACAGAGGTCAGAACTTTTTTCCTGAAGACCCAGTGGTTCTCACCTCTGCCAGGCTAACCAGATGCTGTTTAGAAATTTGAAATCACCTAGACCTGGGAGTTCAACATTTCTTCGTGATACAAAAGTTAAGACTTAATTTGAAGATAAAGAGTATAGCCAGGGAAAGAGATGATTGGAGATAGATGAAAGTGTCAGAGAATTGAAGAGTATAGTGTTTCCTTGCATGGGAAGAGGGAAAAGAGTTGCAGAGCATCTTGAAGACCCGAAAACCTATGAAAGCAGAAGTATAGTAGAATGTAAATCTGGACTGAGAGGTGCCAGAGCTCACACCTTGAGGTGCTTTGCTTGCTATGGTGCAGAATCATGGTGTCTGTATGGGGTTTCCCTGCTACCCCAGCTCTCTGGGTCATTTCCCTAAATCTGAATAAAGCCAGAGAACTTCGGCTCCCATCTCATGTCTTGGCAGTCTGGGATATGTAAGCGGAATGAGCACAAGAGCCCAAAGGGGCCCTGGGCTTCTCCCGTCTCAGACCTTGAGATAGCTCCAGAGAGGCAGGATCCCCTTCACTGGACATCGCCCTCCCAACCTGCATCTGGACTCATGGCATAGAACTAAGGATGGTCATAGAAAGACCTTTATAGTGCTTTCCTAATGAATGATCACCAGAGACTAGGAATTTTTTTGGTGTAATAAAAGACAAATGGAAGATGTCACCACCTTTTTGCTTAGGGCATAACTTCCCACAGAGTCTAACATGAGGCTCCATACTCAGTACACGTTGTCAGCTGGTTTAACTGGTGTAAAATAAGCCTTGGTGACAGTGACAGCTTTGTTGAATGTCTCACTCACACATGCAATTTTTTTGTTTTCTGTTGCTTGGTTACAGATAGGATATAGTGAAACCATGAGAACACACAGTAATAAACATTCCCTTTTCTTTTACAATGATGAATTCTGGGCCTGGGGTGTAGGGAATGCTAGTTTTTGTTCTGTTCTTTGGGTTTCATTTCCAGTTGATTTTCTTCTTGTATATATTTGTACAGCTGGTCCAGCTGTGGCTCCAGCTCAGGATTTGGCCCCCACCCCAGCCTCAATCGCAGCGCCCTCACCCACTGTGACTGCCAGTGCTTCTCCCAAGACTTCTGCAGGTACCACTGACCCAGAAGAGGCTACGAGGCTGCTGGCTGAGAAGAGGCGGCTGGCCCGAGAACAGAGAGAGAAGGAGGAAAGGGAGAGGAGAGAGCAGGAAGAGCTAGAAAGGTAAAAGGGAGACACTGCTCAACCACATGGCTGTCAGAGACAGCATCATGATACCTTGGGCTGATCAACTGTCCCCTCTGAGAGGGAAGAGATGGTGGCAGTGACAGGGCAAATGGGTTAGTTGTTTCAGAGTTACTATTACCTGGTGTTCCTTTGTCCACTAAGTGCTTTTTTTTTTTAAATCATGTTTTATTTTAACGACAATAGAACATTGATGGAGAAAGGTTAAAAGAAAAATATTTATAATACCAATTTCAGTAATTGTTACCTTTTGGGTGGTCCTTTCTAATCTCCGGGGGCTGTGTATGTATGTATATACATATGTCCCTACAAACATGTACATGGGCCTTTGCATAATGATAACCACAGCTGAAGTATAGTATACAGTCTGCTTTTTTACTTGACATATCTCTAATCTCCAGACTACCACATTATCTTTATAATTATTATTTTAAAAATGCATAATAAGGGTTCGTGTTTTTTTCCTTCCTGATAAAGCTCCTTTCAGATGGTAACTAGGTGAGTTACTAAAATACTCCATGATTGTCTGTGAGGCAGTATGCCAGAGATAGTTTGCTTAATCAGTCACCATCTGGGCCTAATAAGGCTAATGTCAATATAATTGTCCTTCAGCGGAGCAGAACTACACCTTGGGGAAGGAGCTCATGCCCAGTGCTGGGCACCATCTTCGATATTCCCTATCCTTCATCCTTACAGGGAGCTTACGTGGCCCAATCCCCTTATCATAATAGAACATTATGACCTTTATTTACAAAGATTTCCTTCACATTCACAACTAAAAAGTCATATTACTAGTATTAAACAAACCCCAACCTTTAAAGATGGGTAAATTGCAGATCATTTGAAAACCAAAGTTTGCCATCAAACATTAATGATTACCTTCTGCCTCTGTTTACCATAGACAACAAGGAAGCTGGGAAGGGAGGAGGAATAATAGAGGGTGGGTTCATATTTTGTCCCCTAACCCTTTGCCTGCTGAGGCCTCAAGCCCCACGTGCACAGGCCTGGCTCCTACCAAGTGAACATCTGTTTCAGTGCTAGAAGTGTTGCTCACAGTCAAGAGGGTTACGCATGTTGAGCATGTGCGGTGGAAATTTTTCTGTCAGACCTTTGAACAAACTGACCTTGGAATAGCCACAAACTCAGGCCTCTCTTCAAGGAATTCTATATGGGTTTTTGTTTTGTTTTTGTCTTTTTGCAGACAAAAGAAAGAGGAATTGGCTCAAAGGGTGGCTGAAGAGAGAACTCGTCGTGAAGAAGAGTCCCGACGGCTGGAAGCTGAGCAAGCCAGGGAGAAGGAGGAGCTGCTGCGCCGACAAGCAGAAGAGCGGGAACAGCGGGAACGGGAGGAGATGGAGCGTGTCCAGAGACAGGTGAGGGGCGCAGGCCTGCTGAGTGCAGCCCCCTGCTTCAGATGGGTAGAGACGTGGGCAGCGCCTGTGGCTCAAAGGAGAAGGGCGCTGGCCCCATATACCAGAGGTGGCGGGTTCAAACCCAGCCCCGGCCAAAAACGGAAAAAAAAAAAAAAAAGATGGGTAGAGATTCATCTCAGATGAGCAGAGGAAAGTGTTGAAGGCATCACTGTTTGGCAGGTGCTGTGTTCTCACTTCTCCTCCTGCTGTCTTGCTGCTACCTCTGGGTGTCCCCAGAGACTGGACACCAGACCTGTCTGTCAGAAGTAGATACTGACTTTCTATTTTCAGAAAGAAGAAGAAGCTCGTGTTCGCGAAGAAGCCGAGAGGGTCCGGCAGGAACGGGAGAAGCATTTCCAGAGAGAAGAACAGGAGCGCCTGGAGAGGAAGAAGGTAGCCACATCTCACAAGCCTTCCGCACAGATGCTCTGATTGTCTCCTAGACTGCAGCTGCCTAAGTACTGACGCTCGCTCGTGGCCATCAGAAAACAAATGTGTTCTGCCCTTTCCAGACACACTCAGGCGGCTCCTAGTATTAATAACCTGCTCCAACGAAATCACTCTCAAAGATTAGCCTTCACCAAAACGGTTTCTTCCACTTCATGTAGCTTAGGCCAGTTCCAACTTTTTTGAATAACGACCATTAAGACAAAGTAATGTATACGTATTTTCTCAAAATAACAGGCATGTTTTTATAATTAGCTACTTACTTCATTAGCAAAATGTGCCGGGCTGTTTTTTTTTTTTTTTTTTTTGGCCAGGCTGTTTTTGTTTGTTTGTTTGTTTTGCTGTATCTGATCGTCTTGCTCCATTCTTCCTCTCTTACAGCGACTTGAGGAGATTATGAAAAGAACCAGGAGAACAGAAGGGACAGATAAGGTATTGAGATGGCATTTTCTAACTCTTGTATGCTCTGTTTTTTATTACCACTTGTAACTTTAGTTTTTACGAGTTTTTTTTTCTTTTTTTGTAGAAAACTGTTGATCAGAGAAATGGTGATTTAGCCAAGGGAGCTCTCACTGGAGGAACAGGTATTTCTATCAGTAAACTCTAAATCAGTGTAAATATAAAATTTTTGAACTAACTCTCTAGACACCAAGATATTCATGAACAATGAAAAAGATACCAAAAAAAGAAACTTAGGTGTCTGTCATATAGTCCACAAATTTTCCTATTATACAAAGTCTTTCAAGCATTTCTGCTAGGTTTTTCTCTTTTTTTTTTCTTTTTTCTTTTGTTACAGAATCTCCAGCTGTCACACTAAATAGGGTGTCTTGGCATCATAGTTCACAGCAACCTCCAACTCTTGGGCTCCATCGATCCTCTTGCCTCAGATTTCTTATTTTTAGTAGAGATGGTGGTTTTGCTTTTGCTCTGGCTGGTCTCGAACTTGTGAGCTCAAGCAATCCACCTGCCTCAGCCTTCCAGAGTGCTAGGATGACAGGCGTGATCACTGTACCCGGCCTTCCCCCCACCTGTTCCTTCTAAACTAGGGAAGGTTCTTGTCTAAAAGCCCATTTCCCTAAGAAACTTGCTCTACCCTGCACACAAGCACTTGTCCTCAATTCATGGTCTTGCAACCTCAAGGTGAAGTTCTCCCTTCACCTTGAGTTATCGCTAAGATAATTTCTCTTTACCTTAGAGATAATGAACATGTGACCTGGGACTGGCCAGCACACCTTGCTCTCCAGCTCCTGGGATGTTGGCTGCCACTGCTCACACCTACAGCTCTCTGTTGCCCTTGGCACACCGGGCTGCCTTGCCTGGAGTTGGCCAGAGATTGTGCAGGCACATTGCAAGGTGTGGCTGTGGCCAAGTCTATATGGAGTATAAACGCCCAGTCCCCTTGTCTGGGCCTGGGGACAGGGACAACCCCTGTGGTGCCTCACACTCCACAGGTCCCTGTGGGGCTGAGCTGAGGCTGACTTAACCTGAACCCACGGCTTTACCTGCCTTATTCCCTGCCCTGGAGGAGGAGACTCCTCCCTCAGTAAATCACTTATACAAGAATTGCCACTTCATGTCCTGCATGGAAAACCCAGCCTGTAACAGTGTCCTGTCCAATACGGTCCTCTAAGATGATCATTGAGAAAAATAAGATTCACGGCCGAGTAAGTGTAATAACCACAGCGTCAGAATGCTACCGAACTCTCAGACAACTGGTAAACAAACCTGCTTATCCTCACTCAATCCTGTCAGTACCAGACCCTTAGGAAGACTCACCTGAGCAATGTGGCTTAAAGAGCCAGCCAGGCTCAGAAGGGGAGGCTGGGGACAGAAAAAGGGTGTTGTGCAGAATCAGGAATCTAGAACATTCCAAGACAACAAAGTCTATTCTGAGGCTGGCGTTAGGGTTTGGATTCTGTGTGGTTGGGGATTAGAGAGGGTTTGTTCTGTGACTGGCCTGCAACCCTGGGGAAGCTTCCAGACCAAGTGGCCACCTGAGTTTACCCCTGAACACAGATAGTAAGGCCAGAACCAGTTCAGTCGCTGGGGTGTGAGTGGGGAAGCCACATCCCTCTTGCCCTGCTGACCTCGCCGCTGACCCAATCACAACCCCCTCGGGGACTCGGCAGGAAGACCACCATCATCCTTTTTCTGCTAAGTGGGAAGAATGTTATTTGACTACAGAAAACTTGGGGCTTTTCTTAACTGCAGAAAGTCCAGAGCCAAATTCAGGCTAGAAGACCAATTTATCCTAACCCAGCTTCTCTTTCCTCTGCTCCAAGAGGGTGTGTGTTCTCTATTAACAAAGTGGGTTGGCAGGTCCACAGTGATGGCAAAAATGGGATTATCAGCTCAGTCATGGCAGATACATTCATTCTGCATAACTTATATGTATAACAGAGCATCACGTTATACAACTTAAACATATAATTTTTACTTGTCAATTATACCTCAATAAAGCTGGGAGAAAAAACATAAAAAGATTATAACATCCTGGCGATGCCTGTGGTTCAGTGAGTAGGGTGCCGGACCCTTATACCGAGGTTGGCGGGATCCAACCCGGCCCTGGCCAAACTGCAACAAAAAAATCACCAGGGTTTGTGGTGGGTGCCTGTAGTCCCAGCTTCTTGGGAGGCTGAGGCAAGAGAATCACCTAAGCCCAAGAGCTGGAGGTTGCTGTGAACTGTGATGCCATAGAAGCTACTGAGGGCGACAAAGTGAGATTCAGTCTCTAAAAAAAAAATATAAAACCTGCTTGAACAAGCCTGCTTATACTTAATGAAGAGCTAAATTATCCCCAAATATGGGAACCCATGTATGATTATTGTTTTATTCTCTTATTTATTTATTTTTTGAGAGCTCTTCCTTGATCTGGAAGTCCCCAGAGATGGGGTCCATCTCACTCTTGCTCAGGCTGGTCTCGAACTCCTGAGCTCAAGCATCCACCTGCCTTAGCTTCCAAGAGTGCTAGGATTACGAGTGTGAGCTACAATGCCTGGCCCAATGTATGTTTGGAAAGAAAGCAAATAAAAACATATTTGACCGGAATGCCAGCCCATGTCAACCGATACACTAGCACAATGGACTTGGATCATGCTGATTTTTGTAAGTATTAGTTGCCCAGGGCAGTCCTTTCTGAGGCCCAAGACCCCGAAGGTGGGAGTCCAAGAGGAAACTTCCAATGTGGGCATGGAAGGCGGTATAGACCTGAGAAGACTTATTTATCAGTTATATAAAGGCTTCGTGTACTTGAGGGCACTTCTGATGTGGGTGTTGAGGACCCAAGGGGTTCTGAAGTGTGGACAGAAAAGGCAACGTGGTCCTGAGGGTAAGAGGGATGTGGCTTCCACCACACCCCAGGGACTGAGCTGGTGGTGGCCTCATCACCTGTGTTCAGGATTAGACTAAACATTGATGGGACATGTGCCCAAGGACTGAAAGTGTTGACAGAGATGCTTGTGTATCCCTGAGGGGACTTCTGGAGTGGAGGGGAAAAGGTTGTGTGTCCCCAGAATGACTTGTGGTATGGAAGCAGAAAGCTGTATGTGATGTAACTTGTGATGCAGCCACAGATAACTGTGTTCCCGAGGGGCCTTGTGGTGTGGACAGAGGAAGCAGAAGGCCATGTAACCCAAGGATACTAGGGAGATAGAAGTTTAAGTTTACAAAATAAGCCCATGAGAACTTGAAGGGACTTCCAGTGTGGACGCTGGATATGGACCAAAAGGCCATCAAGGCTGGGCATGGCGGCTCACATCTGTAATCCTAGCATTCTGGGAGGCTGAGGTGGGTGGATTGTCTAAGCTCAAGAGTTTGAGACCAGCCTCAGCACGAGTGAGACCTCATTACTACTGTAAAAAGAAAAGTAGCCGGGCGTTGTGATGGGCACCTATAGTCCCAGCTACTCAGGAGGACTTGAGGCCTTGAGGATCGCTTAAGCTCAAGAGTTAGAGGTTGCTGTGAGCTAGAATGCCACAGCACTCTACCTACAGTGACAAGAGTGAGACTCTCTCAATAAAAAGTGCATCGATCCCTCAGAGGGTGCAGGATGTACACACTGCGGAGTGGAATTAGAAAGCTGCTCCTAAGACTTGCAATGTGGGCATAGAAGGACGTGGTACACAAAGGCTGTGTGTGTCTCGGGGTTGTGCTGTAGATACTGTGGCTGTGTGACCCTGAGGAAATTCAAGACGTACACCAAAAAAAAGACTATGTATACTTGTGGGGACTCTTGTGTGTTCCTGGCAGAATTGATTGCTAGAGAATTTGGGCTTTTCTTTGGGCTGGTAAAAATGTCCTAGGATTGATGTGGTGATAGTTGCATGATTTTTTAAATATATTGTAAGCTGAGGAATTGTATACTCCTAATGGGAATCATATGGCATATGAAAATAAAACTGCTATTTATTTCTTTATTTTGAGACAGAGTCTCACTACGTCACCCTTGGTAGAGTGCTGTGGCATCACAGCTCACAGCAACCTCCAACTCCTGGGCTTAAACGATTCTCTTGCCTCAGCCTCCCAAGTAGCTGGGACTACAGCTGCCACAATATCTGGCTATCTTTTGGATGTAGTTGTCATTATTGTTTGGCATGCCTGGGCTGGATTCGAACCTGCCAGCTCTGGTATAGATGGCTGGCGCCTTAGCCACTTGAGCTATAGGCGCCAAGCCCTAAAGCTGCTATTTAAAAAAACACAGAAAAAATGTCATGTACCTTTTTATGCCCCTATCACTCCCATATGGAGTAGAAGACCTGCTTCTTCATGGAGCCTGATTAAAATAGAGGGTTGCAGGCCAGGCACAGTGGCTCACGCCTATAATCCTAGCACTCTGAGAGGCCGAGGCAGGTGGATTGCTTGAGCTCAGGAGTTTGAGATCAGCTTAAGAGCAAGATCCTATCTCTACTAAAAATAGAAAAACTAGCTGTGTGAGGGGATGTGTTCCAGTAGTCCCAGCTCCTCCGGAGGCTGAAGCAAGAGGATTGCACCCAAGAGTTTGAGGTTGCCGCGAGCAATGGGCCAGAGTGAGAGTCTACTTCAACAAAAAAACCTCTAAAACCCCTCAGAGCATTGCCTCTCTCTGTGTCACCAGCAGAGTGGGACTTCTACAGATAGAGCTGTTACATATCTCAATCATGAAGTAGTTTTTGAAAGACAGAAAATTGACTAGTTAGCAGTGCTCCTTCCTTCCCTTTTTGTTTTTTTTTAGACAGGGTCTCACTCTGTCGCCCAGGCTGAAGTGTAGTGGGACGTCATAGCTCACAGCAATCTCATAACTCCTGGGTTCCAGAAGACCCTCCTGCCTCAGTCTCCCAAGTAGCTGGAACTACAGGCACTGCACCACCATACTTCCTAATTTTTCTGGGTTTTTGTAGAGAGGAGATGGTCTTAAGCTCCTGGCCTCAAGCAATTCTCCCAGCTCAGCCTCCCAAAGCTCTCGGATTATAGGAGTGAGCCACTGTGCCCAGACCTGCCACGCCTTTTCAAAGGGCCCTGATACGCAAAGATTGTCACAGCAAGAGCTGAGCACTGACTTTCCAAAGCTTCACTTGGCTTCACTTGGCACTGCATTTTAAAAAATTATTGCTGTATTTAAATGTCCTTGGAAGACAAACAGTCCTTCGAGCAATGTTTATCCATCCACGCCTCACTGACTAGACAAACAGGTATGTGAGGCCAGATACTAAGATTAAGGTTCCTGTATCAGAACATCCCTTACACCTTGACCTGGCCCTTTGCTGGGACTCCTGGGACTGTCAGGTTTTCACAGGGTGGAGAGGTAGGAGGATGTCTTCCCTGCCTCTAAAATGGAAACAAAGTTTCTGAAAGGAGCAAAGTCCCCAGCAAAGCAGCACTCTGGAATTTCCCCGGCTCAGACATCACCTCCTCCAGGTGGGCCTCCCTGGTGCAGAGAATGTGACTCTCCCTCCAGGTACTTCCGTGGCACTTGCCAGATTCCTCTGGGAGGCCACCTCCACGTGGCCTACTTCATAGTAGATATTCCAGAAATTAGTTAGCTGTAAAGCTAATAATTATGAGGGAGCCAGAAATAAGAGCCACCTATGGAAACTTCAATTTTCTTTTAGCCACATTTAAAAAAAATAAGAAGAAACAGGTGAAATTGGCTCAGTGCGTGTGGCTCAATCAGCTAAGGCGCCAGCCACGTACACCTAAGGTGGCGGGTTCGAATCCCCAGCCCGGGCCCGCCAAACAACAATGACGGCTTCAACCAGAAAATGACTGGGCGTTGTGGCGGGCACCTGTGGTCCCAGATACTTGGGAGGCAGAGGCAGGAGACTCGCTTGAGCCCAGGAGTTGGAGGTTGCTATGAGCTGTGATGCCATAGCACTCTATCCAGGGTCCAGGGGGATAGCTTGAGGCTCCATCTCAAATAAAAAAAAAAAAAAAAAAGAAACAGGTGAAATTAAATGTAATAATAGGGCAGCACCTGTGGCTCAGTGAGTAGGGCACCGGCCCCATATACTGAGGGTGGCAGGTTCAAACCCGGCCCCAGTCAAACTGCAACAAAAAAATAGCCAGGCATTGTGGTGGGCGCCTGTAGTCCCAGCTACTCAGGAGGCTGAGGCAAGAGAATCGCCTAAGCCCAGGAGTTGGAAGTTGCTGTGAGCTGTGACTCCATGGCAGTCTACGAAAGGCAATAAAGTGAGACTCTGTCTCAAAAAGAAACAAAATTAAACTAAACTAAATTTCATAATGTATTTAATTTGACCCAGTATACTCCCAATATTCTCAAGCAATATGTAATCAATACAGAAACTTTTCATGAGCTATTTCAGACTTTTTTTTTTTTTTTGAGACAGAGCCTCAAGCTATCCCCCTGGGTAGAGTGCTGTGGCATCGCAGCTCACAGCAACCTCCAACTCCTGGGCTCAAGCGAGTCTCCTGCCTCCGCCTCCCAAGTAGCTGGGACCACAGGCGCCTGCCACAATGCCCGGGCCATTTTTTGGTCGCAGCCATCATTGTTGTTTGGCGGCCCGGGCTGGGGATTCAAACCCGCCACCTTAGGTGTACGTGGCTGGCGCCTTAGCTGATTGAGCCACAGGCGCCGAGCCAACTATTTCTGACTTTTAAAAAATTGCATTAAGTCTTTGGGACCCAGTGTGTGTTTTATTTTATGCTCACGGCATAACTCAATCCAGACCAGCCACATTTCTAGTGCTCAACAGCCACACGTTGCTGGTGGTTTCCATTCATGCCACTAGAGAAGCATGAATTTAGGGCACCTGCTACACGGTAGCCACTATGCTGAGAACTTTATACCCACATCCCCATAATAAAAATAATTCCAATCAGGCAATTCCACATACTTCATGCTTTCACCGTACCAGGTGATACACTAAGGGATTAACTTGGATTACTGCATTTAATCTTCTGGTAGCCCTGTGAGTACACAGTCATTATATTCACTTTCCCCATGAGACAATGGAGGATTAGAGACATTAAGAAACTAGCCCAAGGCCACGTAGCCACTGAGTGAAGCAGCCAGGCTAGGGAGGCTTAGTCAGAAGCTCCCTTCAAAAACAGCCTGTGCATGATCTTCCCAAATCCAATCCCCACACCTCTTTCCAAAGCAAGTTCTTACTAGAAATATTTTCGAAGTATGAATCTACCTGTATACTCTTTCAGCCTGACTTAGTAAAGATTTAGATCTGAAATGTGCATTCAGGCTCAGTGCCTATAGCTCAAGCGGCTAAGGCACCAGCTGCATACACCAGAGCTGGCAGGTTCGAATCCACCCCGGGCCTGCCAAACAACAATGACAACTACAACCAAAAAATAGCCAGGCATTGTGGCGGGCGCCTGTAGTCCCAGCTACTTGGGAGGCTGAGGCAAGAGAATTGCTTAAGCCCAGGAGTTGGAGGTTGCTGTGAGCTGTGATGCCATAGCACTCTACCCAGGGCCACAGCTTGAGGCTCTGTCTCAAAATAAATAAATAAATAAAATAAAATGTGCATTCACACTGAATCCTTACCACCATAATATACAATGAGTGGTCTGTATAAAATATTAATAAACAGGGTATGACCTCAATTGCATCCATCTGCCTACGTTTAGTTCCGAAGTAAAAGGCTGCAATTTACTTCTCTATTGACTTGATTTACGATTTCCAGTTATGCAGGTTGCTATTTTTCAGGCAGAGATCAGAACAGGAAATGGCTGTTTGACTTCTATCCATATTTTGCAATATGATTTAAATGGTTCTCACAAAGGCTAAAAACCACCAACTCAAATTACCGTCAACCTTTTCTTGGAGCATGCAGGGCATTGCAAAAGTAGTACAAGCAGCAAGTGTTATTTAGAAATATTTCAGGGAAAGAAAGGTCCTCAGATTCTTGTGGCAATTTCTATACTACCTGGCCATGGGAGTCCTAAGATTAGGATATTTTCAATCTTTGGGGAGAGGTAGAGAAAGAAAGAAAAGAGTGATATGATTCTTGCTTGCAGGTTCTGAAGTCCTTAAAATTTCTGGTATCATGTAAATTCCATTGTCTTTTCTGGCTTAGTAAGGTTGATTTTAAAATGTGGTGGTTGAGCAATGATTTTGAAATAGTAATCCCTCAAATTTTAGGATTTGGTAAGAATCACCTGGGATGTTTATAAAAATGCAGATTCTTACTCCAAATCTCTGAAATGTTGATTCAATATATTGGAGATGGGGGCTAAGAATCTATGAGACCTCTAAGAATTCTCTCTTCCATAAGGCAATGAGAAAACTGGAAAAGATCATCAAAATCAACTTTTTTACAATCAATGGTTGCAGCAATCCAAGGAGCATTTATTCAAGAAGAGCGGCTGAATCTTGGTAAGAAGATTTTCACTTGTTCTATTCCTTCTCTACAGCTCCATGGTAGCCTTGAAAACCAACAACTTACGCTCACAGGAAAATCCAGTGGACTGGTAGCCACCAGAAAGGGCTGAGGACTGGCGCTCCTTCAAAGTCTACTCCCCAGAGAATTCTCATTATTTGACCTGTTTGGTGGTTTCCTGGATGACTAATTGCAAAGTTCTTTTTTTTTTTTGAGACAGAGCCTCAAGCTGTCTCCCTGGGTAGAGTGCTATGGCATCACAGCTCACAGCAACCTCCAACTCCTGGGCTCAAGTGAGTCTCCTGCCTCTGCTTCCCAAGTAGCTGGGACCACAGGCGCCCACTACAATGCCTGGCTATTTTTTGGTTGCAGCCATCATTGTTGTTTGAAGGGCCCGGGCTGGATTCGAACCTGCCACCTTAGGTGTATGTGGCTGGCACCTTAGCCACTTGAGCCACAGGTGCTGAGCCTGCAAAGTTCTTTCTTTCGTCTGACTGGAGTTCATCCAATAGGGGAAAAAAGCCTTTTCCCCAGGAGCATTTTCACTAACACTTAGAGATAATTATTTGATTTCATGGCTGCCTGAGATGGTGAATAACAATCAGGGCAAAAACAGCTTTATTTATTTATTTGTTTGTTCATCTATTTATTTATTTGTTTAAAGACAGTCTCATTTTGTCACCCTTGGTAGAGTGCCACGGAGTCATAGCTCATGTAACCTCAAACTCTTGGGCTCAACTGATACTCTTGCTTCAACCTTCCAAGTAGCTGGGACTACAGGTGCTTGCCACAATGCCTAGCTATTTTTTTAGAGATGGGGTCTTGCTCTTGCTCATGCTGGTCTTGAGTTCTAGAACTCAAGTAATCCACCTGAATCAGCCCCAAAATAGGCTTTTAAAAAAAAGCATAAATGGAAAAGCTTGGAAATGAGAGTTTCATAAAACTTTGACAACCTAGGAATACAGACTTTAAAGAATAACTTCAGAAAAGTCTCTAAACAACCACACAATAACAACAAACAGCAGCAACAGCAAAACCTGGTAGGAGGGTGAAGAAAGATCTTATTTCTAGAGTTGCCACATTATATGTATTTTTTTGAGACAGAGTCTAAAGCTGTCGCCCTGTTAGAGTGCTTGAGCATCACAGCTCACAGCTGGCGCCTTAGCCGATTAAGCCACAGGCACCAGGCCTATTAGACAGACTTTTAACCATTTTCAATATATTCAGAGAACTAAATGAAGCCATTTACAAAGAACTAAAGTTTGGGAATAATGTCTCACCCAAGAGATAATACCAAAAGATATAATTACAAAAAGAACCAAATACAAGTTCTAAAGTTAAAAAACACAATACCTGAAATGAAAAATTCACTAGAGGAGCTCAACAGCAGATTGAAATAGTCAAAAGAAAGAATCAGAGAATCTGAAGATAGTTCTGTTGAGATTATCCAGTCTGAGGACAAGAAAGAATAGTAAATGGAAAAAGTGAGCAGAGCCTTAAAAACCTGCAGGATGTCATCAAGGAAAAAAAATGGAAAAAAAGAGCAGAGCCTTGAACACTTCAGGATGCTTCTCTTCTCTGACAGCAGAGAAATAGAGGCTCGGTGCCTGTGGCTCAATCCGCTAAGGCGCCAGCCACCTACACCTAAGGTGGCGGGTTCGAATCCCCAGCCTGGACCCGCCGAACAACAATGATGGCTGCAACCAAAAAATGGCCGGGCATTGTGGTGGGCGCCTGTAGTCCCAGCTACTTGGGAGGAGGAGGCAGGAGACTCGCTTGAGCCCAGGAGTTGGAGGTTGCTATGAGCTGTGATGCCATGGCACTCTACCCAGGGGGATAGCTTGAGGCTCTGTCTCAAAAAAAAAAAAAAAGAAGAGAAATAGAGAAAAAGGGAATATTTGAAGAAATAATAGTTGAAAAACTCCCCAAATGTTATTTAAAATGTTAACCTACACATCCACGCCCAACAAACTCCAAGTAGAATAAACAGAAAGAGACTCACATCAGGATGCCTCATAATCAAATTGTTGAAAGACAGACTCATCACATTCATGGGAGCCTCTGTAAGATTAACAGCTTTTCATCAGAAACCCTGGAGTTAGACGATACTGAAAGAAAAATACTGTATCGTCAATCAAGAATTCTTTTTTTAGTTTTTTTAAGATAGAGTCACCTCAGTAGAGTGCCTTGATGTCACAGCTGACAGCAACCTCAAACTCCTGGGCTCAAGTGATTCTCTTGCCTCAGCCTTCCAGGTAGTTGGGACTACAGGCATCCGCCACAACAGCCGGCCATTTTTTTGTTGCAGTTGTGTAGCTGGCTGGGCTGGATTCCAACCCGCCACCCTCGGTGTACGTGGCTGGCTCCATAACCACTGTGCTATGGACACTGAGCCAATCAAGAATTCTGTATATGGCGACATTATCCTTTAAAAATGAAGGAGAAATGAAGATATTCTTGGGTAAACAAAAACTGACAGAATAGACTTTACATCTTTTGTATTAACCTGGCTGGAGTTGAAACACATTCTTCTTAGAAAAGTATCACAAGAATGAAAAAGCAATGTACTCAATACTAATATGAAGCTAGTAGACGAACTAATACACACCCACACAAGGGAAAAACTCAATTCAAGTTAAGGGGAGGGAGGGGAAGGGAAAAGGAGAGGAGAGAAGGGAGGGGGATTGGTGAGCTCCCACCTAATGGGCATAATGTAAGGGCGTATGGCATACCTCCGGGGGGACAGGATACAAATACAACAGAGACTTTACCTAACAAATGCAAACATTGTGACCTAATTCTTTACACCCGCATAGTAATCTGAAAATTTAAAAAAACTGACAGAATTTATTACTAGCCCTGCCCTACAACACGTACTAGTGAGAATCCTTCAGGCTGGCGTGAAAGGATACCAGAGAGTAACTTGGTTCCATATGAGGAAACAACAAACACTTGTAAAGGAAACTATATATGCAGACATAAAAGTCAACATCAATGTCACTCTGTCATAACTCTCTTTTATCTCCTACCTGATTTAGAAGACAATTGCATAAAGCAATAACTATAAATCAGTGTTCATGTGCATATAACCTATAAAGATGGAATCAGGTTTTTTTGGCCAGGGCTGGGTTTGAACCCGCCACCTCTGGCATATGGGGTTGGTGCCTTACTCCTTTGAGCCACAGGCGCTGCCCTTATAAAGATGGAATCTGTATGACAATAATAATAAAGAGGAGGAGGGAGAGAAGGAAGCTAGATGGGAGCAAAGTTTTTATATAATGCTGAAATTAAGTTGTATTTGTTAGAACTAGATTCTTTTTTTTTTTTTTTGAGACAGAGCCTCAAGCTGTCCCCCTGGGTAGAGTGCTGTGATATCACAGCTTACAGCAACTTCCAACTCCTGGGCTCAAGCGAGTCTCCTACCTCAGCCTCTCGAGTAGCTGGGACCACAGGCACCCGCCACAACGCCCAGCTATTTTTTTGGTTGCAGCTGTCATTGTTGTTTGGCGGTCTGGGCTGGATTCGAACCCACCACGTTGGGTGTATGTGGCTGGTGTCTTAGCCACTTGAGCCATAGGCGCTGAGCCAGAACTAGATTCTTGTAGGAATATTTGAGGAAGAGAAAGCAGACCAAGCGTCTTGGGGAAGTGATTTGCACAATGTGAGAAGATAAAAAGCTGGGGATGTGGGCAGGTTCCTGAGGGTCATGTCCACTGTGACGGGAGCTGGAGGCAGAACTGCAGTGGATTCTGGGGTCTCATAGGTCTCTGTCTCTGTGCGTGTCTCTCTCAGGGACTCCCTGACTGATGCAAATGTAAATAGTGTGGAGAACCAAACTGAGAGGGTCCCGCCTGGTTTAGACCTGCAAATAATTATTCAAAGAAATAACAACTTTTGAAAGCATAAAAATAATTTATAATGAGCTGTTTTAACATGTTGCTAGAGAAATGGACATTTTTGTTTCTGTATATGTTTCAAAGATTTTCCTGCTTCTCACACTGCTTATTTCTTTTTCTTTCTTACTCTTTCTTTCTTTTTTTTTTTTTTTTTGAGACAGTATCTTACTCTGTCACCTGGGCTTAGAGTGCCATGGTCTCAGCCTAGCTCAGGGAAACCTCAAACTCTTGGGCTCAAGATCTTCCTGCCTCACTCAACTGAATAGCTAGCGCTATAAGTGCCCACCACAAAGCCCACTAATTTTTTCCATTTTCAGTAGGGAACGGCTCTTATTCTTGCTCAGGTTGATCTTGAACTCCTGAACTCAAGTGATGCTTCTGCCTCAGCCTCCCAGAGTGCTAGGATTACAGGCACAAGCCAATGTGCCCAGCCATTGCTTGCATTTTCATTCACATTTTACGTGAAGTCAATTGTCTACTTGGATTTCTTCCAGCTTGTCATAATGCAGAATTAAGAAGGCTTAACTTTATAAAATACTTCTTGCTAATGGCCTAAACCGAGCTGAAGCCTTTCCTAAGCTCTTGGCATGACTCACGAAAGTTGGAGCCACCCTAATCCTTGCTCTTCATCAAAGTGGCAGGAAATAAGAACAAAGAGCAAGTTTCTGCAGTTGTGTCACTGTGTGACCTGGAGAGGGACAGGGTTGTCACGTTTGAAAAGCAGAGAATTCACAGGAAGCTTCAGAGACAGCTGAAGACCTACATCGCAGACTTAAGCACAAGGATTTTTTTTTGTAAATTGCACTTCTAAGAATGAAACTTCACTTCCCATGCCCTGTCATTTTTACAACCATATCTGGCAAGTGAAAAGGAGAAGAATTCAAATGGGAAACCGCCTCTCCATTCATTCTCCCAACTTTTCTGACACACACTCATCCTCTATTTTCCTCTTTTAGTCCTGCCTTCTACATAAGGTATACTGACTACTTACGAGATTTCATTTATTCATTCCGTAAGCATTTACTAACGCACCACCCCATCCTTTGGGTGTACAACCATGACTGTGTTGGTCCTGATTCTTGGTTTTAAGCTGCAGAAAACATCTTTACACAGATGCTCAGTGCTTGTAGCTCAGCTGTTAGGGAGCCATCCACATACACCAGAGCTGGTGAGTTCGAATCCAGCCCAGCCAACTACAATTACAAAATAGCCAGGCATTGTGGCAGGCACCTGTAGTCCCAGTTACTTGGAAGGCTGAGGCAAGAGAATCACTTAAGCCCAAGAGTTTGAGGGTGCTGTGAGCTGTAATGCCACAGCACTCTACTGAGGGTGACGTAGTGAGACTCTGTCTCAAAAAAAAGAATGTTCTAGAATGTTCTAGAAGAAATAGATGGGAGGCAGAAAACTGGGCTTAGAAAATGAACAGGAAACAATACAGCTGCAGAGGCCTAGGAATCAGGAAGGCAACCACCATTTTTTAACAGAAATCATTTGATCAGGTTGCTGCTTCCACTGTCACCATAGGTTACCGCTGCCAGGCACCATCATCACCACGAACAACACCCAATTGTCTTATGGTCTTTGTGCCCCAAGCAGGAGAAACTAATTGGCCAGGTCCCACGTCCATGCCCTGGTTTCTCAAGACAGGGGAAGAGTTTTTCGGATCCTTTTACACTTTCATAGGAGAGACAAAACACACAATGGCAGAGGACAGAGGAAGAGTTCAAAAATAGGAAGGGAAGTTTGGAGGCCTGGCAATCAAAAACGATTATACATTTCAGTAAGTAAGGCATTGACCTTGTCCTTGAGAAATCCACAGCCTTGAGGAAGAAACAGACAGTAAAAAGGGAAAATCCAACACACAATAGTAAACACTACGCGGAGACAGGATCGAGGCAGATGAACTGGGACTAAGGTTGGGGCGTGTGTGTGCATGTGAGTCCACTTCCTCCCCCAACATTGTGAATCTCAAAGGCGCTTTCCGCACCGTTTCCTTCTACTGCCGAGGCTCCTAACTTTGTTTCTGAAGTTGCTAAACCTTCCAAGAATCATGGCCTGCCATTACTTTGTCTTTTTACTGTCTGGGACTAAATTTTCATTCTGCTGGTAGCTGTAAGCTAGGGGACCCTGAAAAGTTGTTTAATCTTTAGTTGTCTCCTAAATTCAATTCAATTCATTAATTCATTTTTATTTTTGAGATAGAGTCTCACTCAGTCGTCCTGGGGTTAAGGGCCATGGTGTCAGCTCACAGCAACCTCAAACTCTTGGGCTCAATGGCTTGACCTGGCTTGCCTCCTAAATTTTAAAGAGGCTAATAATAGGAATCCCATTCAGAGGCCCTTACTGAATAAAGTATGCAAAGCAGTTAGCATCGTGCCTGATATACAGCATTCCAATAAATATTGGAATGATTATCATCATAGAGGGCTAAACTATAATCATAGTTTCCAGACTTCTTCCCAGTTCTGTGTTTAACTCATAGAAAAATTGAGTGTGTGTGGCCAGGCATGGTGGCTCACCCCTGTAATCCCAACACTTGGGAGGCTGAGGAAGGTGAATTACCTGAACTCACGAGTTCAGGATCAGCTTGAGCAAGAGACTCTGTCTCTAAAAAAAATAGCCAGGCATTGTGGCGGGTGCCTGGAGTCCCAGCTACTTGGGAGCCTGAGGCCAGAGGATCACTTGAGCCCAAGAGTTTGAGGTTGTTGCGAGCTAAGATGCCACGGCACTCTATCGAGGGTGACCAAGTCACTCTATCTAAAAATAAATAAATAAATAAAAGATAATTTGAGTGTATGTGGTAATGGCAGGCCATGATTCTTGGAAGGTTTAGCAACTTCAGAAACAAAGTTGGGAGCCTCAGCAGTAGAAGGAAGCTGTGCAGAGAGCTCCTTTGAGAATCATAATGTTGGGGGAGGAAGTGGAATTACACGCACATGCCCCAGTATGGATGTCCAAGAGACCAGCTGAATTCCAGTCCATCATCCCCTGCCCTTCTCTAATATTCTGGGATTAAGAGAGAATGCGTCTCTTTATGGTTCCATTGGCTTGTCCTACAATCTCTGTAAAGTCAGAGAATCCTTTTACATCTTCATTTCATCCTCAACAGTACTGTCTAATAGAACCTTCTGTGATAAGTGAAATAATCTCTATCAGGCTTGGCACCTGTAGCTCAAGCAGCTAAGGTGCCAGCCACATACACCAGAGCTGGTGGGTTCAAATCTACCCTGAGCCTGCCAAACAGCAATGACAACTACAACCGAAAAATGGCTGGGCGTTGTGGCGGACCAGTAGTCCCAGCTACTTGGGAAGCTGAAGCAAGAGAATTGCTTAAGCCCAGGAGTTGGAGGTTGCTATGAGCTGTGATGCCACGGCACTCTACCCAGGGCAACAGCTTGAGGTTCTGTCTTAAAAACAAAATAAAAAAGAAATAATCTATATCATCACCATTCAAATATGGTAGCCACTAATTATTAAGCACTTGAAATGTGGGGAGAGACAATGGGTGCTTATGGCCTCTCTGCTCTATGAGCTGGCCACAGTTTGACTCCTCTCAGAGGTGTCCAACTACGAGGGACTGTTCCACTCCCAAGATTACACAACTTTCCTAATGACAATGCATTTAAAAAAAAAATCAGAGTCCATGAGAAAAAGGGAAGCTATGACAATTAGGAAGATAAATAAAAGTCCTCTTTATAGTCACCTCTATAAAAATAATAATTAAAGCTCCAAGCTAGAATGCCATAAAGTAAATTATGTCTTACATTTTGTTTTTAAACAAGTATACAGAATGTTTAAAGTACTGTCTAGAAATAGGCAAGTATATAATTTTTTTTTTTTTTTACATTTAGGCATTTCCAGTATGTTCTGTAAGTAATAGAAACGCCACATGTTTCTATAAGGCAAGGACAAACCAACAATATGAACAGGGTAAATGGGATGAGAGGAAATAGTAATTTGACTCTGTAGTGTGGACATTTGTTACCTACTAGTAAGGACAATAATAAAGGTTACTTAAAACAATACCTTTGCCTACCTACTCCTATTTTTCTAGAAAATAGATTCATTTTAACCTGATTTTTCTTTGGAGGTAGAAAAGCCCAAGGCCCATTCTTTTTTTTTTTTTAGAGACAGAATTTCACACTGTTGCCCTCAGTAGAGTGCAGTGGCATCATAGCAACCTCCAGCTCTTGGGCTTAGGCGATTCTCTTGCCTCAGCCTCCCGTGTAGCTGGGACTACAGGCGCCTGCCACAACCAACGCCTGGCTATTTTGGTTGTTGTTGTTGCAGTTTGGGTGGGGCCAGGTTTGAACCCACCACCCTCAGTATATGGGGCCGGCGCCCTACCCATTGAGCCACAGGCGCCGCCCCTCACAGGCCAATCTTATAAGTCAGTGAATGTCAGTATTTTATCTACTTAGTGAACAATGAGTGGAAAGACACTTTGTATGCGAGGCACACGATGTCACAATCAACTTTGTTGCATCACAGTATTTCTGTAAATTAGCTGACTTTTTCCCATGATCTCTCACCTATAGAGATGAACAATGGAAGAGCAGAACTGGGAAGTTAAAAGGCAGAGTGGCGTCCACTTGAGACAAACAAGACAGATGCCCACAAATGCGTCCAAGATACACATTGTCTACTCTTGACCTAGTCAGATGGTGGAAAAATAGTCCTGGCCTTTCAACTAAAAACTCATCCTGAAAGACACTTGCTTCATTTCTTAGTAGCGTTTCTTTACCCGAATGGTATCAATGAGGGTGAGAAACTTTTCCCATTGTGTTAGAAGTTCTAATTTCAATTTGTCAACAAACAACTATGGAATGTGGGCCGATACAGGTGGATACCCTCAGCATGAAGAGAATATAGAATTCAAAGAGATTTGTTTGTTTGTTTTGAGACATGCCCAGCTAATTATTTTTCTTTCTTTCTTTTTTTTTTTTTAGGGACAGAGTCTCATTTTATCGCCCTCGGTAGAGTATGTGGTGTCATGGCTCACAGCAACCTCCAACTCCTGGGCTTAGGCGATTCTCCTGCCTCAGCCTCCCAAGTAGCTGGGACTACAGGCGCCCACTACGCCGCCACAACACCCGGCTATTTTTTGTTGCAGTTTGGTTGGGGCCGGGTTCGAACTTGCCACCCTCGGTATATGGGGCTGGCACCCTACCCACTGAGCCACAGGCACCGCCCAGCTAATTCTTCTTTTAAGAGATAGGATCTCACTACATTGCCCAGGCTGATCCCAAACTCCTGGGCTCAATCAAGTCTTCTGCTTCAGCCACCTGAGTAGCTGGGACTATAGGCACAAGCCACAGCCTTAGCCAGTAAATCACTCAATGAGCTCTTAACAGGCCATCTGTAGTCAAAAACAAGTAAACAAACAAACAAAAAATCAATTAATTGTGGCAGGCGCCTGTAGTCCCAACTACCCAGGAGGCTGAGGTAAGAGAATCACCTAAGCCCAAGAGCTGGAGGTTGTTGTGAGCTATGACACTATGGCACTCCACCAAGGGCAACAAAATGAGACTCTGTCTTGGGGGGCGGGGGAATCAACTAGGCAGCAGAAAGATTAGCTTTAACTCAAGTTGGAGGTAGGGGGACGTGTTGCTGAATTCCATCTACCAACAACAGAAAAGTAGAGCCTGATAAAGATGGAACTTGGAAGATCATCAGAATGTATGATGCCCCAGGTCAAGAAATTTACAGCTAATTCCAGTTTGAAGATGGGAAGCTGAGAGCCAGATGCTGAGAATACCTCATGCTGGTCCATCAGCAGTTTGGTGGACTCAAGTTCCTGCATTCTGGCTGCTTCTGGTCAGTTACTCTGAACCACCCTCAGGTGCAGGAGCAAGTTTGGGACACTTGCTCAGCTCCCCTTAAGCGGGGAAGTGAATTTGCAATCCTAACATAAGACATAACACTGGATGGCACCTGTGGCTCAGTGGGTGGGGCACTGGCTCAATATACCGAGGGTGGCAGGTTCGAACCCAGCCCCAGCCAAACTGCAACAAAAAAATAGCCGGGCATTGTGGTGGAACCTGTGGTCCCAGCTACTTGGGAGGGTGAGGCATGAGAATCGCCTAAGCCCAAGAGCTAGAGGTTGCTGTGAGCTATGTGATACCATGACACTGAGGGCAATAAAATGAGATCTTGTCTCTACAAAAAAAAAGAAAGAAAGGGGGAAAAAAAGGAAATAACCCCACAGGTAATGACAAAAGAAAGTTCCAAAACAGTGGTTCTCAACCTGTGGGTTGTGACCTCTTTTTTCCATTTATAACAACACAGCAATTAGGAAGGTTGAGAACCACTGTTCTAAAACAACCTGTGTTGATCCTGGTGTGAAAAGTTGTGTGATCATTGTGCTTCTTTTTTTTGGAGACAGAATCTCACTTTGCTATGCTGGGTAGGGTGTCATAGCTCACAGCAATTCAAACTCCTGGGCTCAAGAGATCCTCCTGTCTCAGCCTGCCAAGTAGCTGGGACTACAGGTACCTGCCACAACACCAGACTATTTTTTCTATTTTCAGTAGAGATGGGGAGGGGGAGGTCTCATTCTTGCTCACCGTGGTCTCAAACTTGTGAGCTCAAGTGATCCACTCACCTCAGCCTCCCAGAATATTAGGATTACCAGCATGAGCCCCTGCACCTGGCCTGTTCTTTCTAGAATTCTGGCTAATGAACACAGAAGGAATGATGGACTTAGAAGATTATCATTCTGCAAACCCTAATAGAGTAATGATTCTGCACAGTGGCCATTAATTACCAGAAGCATCAGGTGAAAAGCCAAGGAAATACATTAAGGACAGATGCATCCAGCTAATGAAACCTGTGCCCATTCATATTTTTCCATAGCATGTCACAAAAATAGGAACAACCAGATGTTGTGTGTCTCCTGGCAGAAGGATATGGCCCTATCTAACAGGGGTGTCCAACCTGTAGCCTGTGGGCTGCATGCAAACTATTTAAGGACTGTTTTGCTTATCTGTGGCAGGGGTCCTCAAATTTTGTAAACAGGGGGCCAGTTCACTGATCCCTCAGACCATTGGAAGGCCAGACTGCGGGCCCCGGGATGAGTCGGCTGCTAAGCAGGACAGGCAGTGACAGCAAAAACACCTGGTGGGCCGGATAAATGTCCTAGCCAGGTTGCATGTGGCACATAGGCCATAGTTTGAGGACGCCTGGTTAAGTGCATGGTTCAAGACAACTCTTATTTTTCCAATGTATAGCAGAAAAGGAAAAAGCTTGGACACCCCAGAATGTAGTCTTGTCAAAAAGCCAACCCCAAATGTGATCACCTCTCTAGATTATAGTTGCCAGATTTAGCAAATAAAAATATAGAATGGGGGGTGGTGCCTGTGGCTCAGTGAGTAGGGCGCCGGGCACATACACTGAAGCTGGTGGGTTCGAGCCAGCCCAGGGCCTGCCAAGCAACAATGACAACTGCAACCAAAAAAAATAGCCAGGTGTTGTGGCGGGCACCTGGATAGTCCCAGCTACTTGGGAGGCTCAGACAAGAGAATTGTTTAAGTCCAAGAGTTTGAGGTTGCTGTGAGCTGTGATAACACAGCACTCTACCCAGGGCAACATAGTGGGACTCGGCTCGGCGCCTATGGCTCAATCGGCTAAGGCGCCAGCCACGTACACCTAAAGTGGCGGGTTCGAATCCCCAGCCCGGGCCCGCCAAACAACAATGATGGCTGCAACCAAAAAATGGCCGGGCGTTGTGGCAGGCGCCTGTGGTCCCAGCTACTTGGGAGGTGGAGGCAGGAG